>JAPSGF010000005.1:3918713-4203396 GCA_035772895.1 Perdix hodgsoniae
CCCCCCCCCCCCCCCCCCCCCCCCTCCCCCCGTCATTTTTTGGTGCCACTCTCGCAAGATGGAAGCGGCAGGGGCAGAACAATGATGGAGGAGCAATATTAATAATAATAATAATATCATCAAATCAGGACATCACAGTAAACCTAAAGAGCATGAGAACATTTGCATGACAATACTGCAAAGAACCCCGCAACGTCTCTTCCTGAACGGACTTTCCTGCGTTAAAAAATAAAAACAGCCTAAGGCCGAGCATAGGAGGTCCAAACTTTTCCCCACCCGCCCCCGTTCCGGATACCGCACGAGGCGGCAAGGGCGCGGGGCGTTGCGGAGCCTCTCCCGCACATCTCGGCCCGAACCCGCAGAACGAAGCGGCCCCTGCAGCTGACAGGTCTCACGAAGCCCCCTCCCGTTTCCCCATTGTTTCCCCTTGCCACGACAGCTGGAGGTGGCAGGCAGGGACCGGGGGAGCGCTCCTCTTCCTTTTCCCTCATCGTCCCCCCCGGGGCAAAACCTGCCCGAGTCAGGACAGCCCCAAATCCCCGGGCGCAAGGAGGCTGCCGGGCCGGGCCGCCCATTCCCGCAGCTCCGGGAGCCGTCGGGGACCCGACCCGCTGTGGCCGCTGCAGGCTGTGCCTTCCAGTCAGGGCTTGGGCTCTTTACAGCCTTCCCTGTGACACTGCAGCAACCCTGGGGGCGGCTTTCCCTTTCCTCTTTCCTTTCCCTCGTTCCCCCGTTTTCCTTTTCCCCTTTCCATTCCTTTATCTATTTATTTTACAATCACTTTTCACAATGCTCCTTATCCCTGAGCCGCCCTCCGCAGGGTCTGCCCAGGGAGCCAAGGAAGGGTGAGAGCAGCCCATGACCCCAAAGCATTCTTCTGCCCCAGCATGACCCCAGGGAAGCCTACAGTGAAGTGCCAACAGCATTGTTTTACTACTTCCAGAAAGAAGAGAGCTGTCGCATCACACTCCCACCCAATCGCCATTCCCATCTCAGGTTTAGGAAGATGCTGCTCACGTTGACAGAACAAAAGTTCTGACCATAACATTTCTGGGGGAGAACAGGTACTCCTCATGTTCCTCCCCAGCTCCTACTCACAGAAACCCTTTCAGCATCCAACACTATTCAACCAGCTCCATTTTTGATGCATGGTCTCAGCGATTGCTCTGCTGCTGGCACTCCTTCCACCAGCACCCCACCCCTGCAGCACACAGTTTGCTCACTAACATGTATTACTCAGGTTGGAAGATAAATGAACCCGCCAGGAGATCTCATTAGGACACGTGTGTTTGCATATCGATCCTCCCAATGAAGTGTCTCACATGGACACCTACTCCCATTCCCTTTGGTGTTTATATTTCTCATTTACAAATATTGTAATTATCATTTGCTGGGTGAATGTTGCATCTTCCTAGGGCTGCTGGGAGGCAAATTGGTGGAGCAGGACATTGACCGAAAGGGCCAAGAGACAGCATGATACTACTTGAAAAACACATTATTTTTTGTTACACAACAGTGACATTTTGCAGAATTTAGAGTGAAATTTGAAATACTTTTCATTTTTTACATCATTTTCATGACTGTTAACACTTCCTAAATACAACACTTGAAAAGACTTCAGCGTCAAACCGCAGAGGAGGCATTATTTTAACAGATTAGTTAATGTTCTGTTCACTAAATGCAAGATGTGCTGCCAGATGAAATAAATGATGTTGAACAGTTTACTGGTTTAAAAGTTGTAAAACGTTTTTGAAGCCCTCATGGTACTGCTGCTCACAGCCCTCATTTGAGAATCAGCTAACCAGTGCTTGGTAAAACTCATTTTCACTTGAATAATTTACATTTAGGCCACCTAAACACATTTGTTTTTGTTTTTGTTTTTGTTTTTGTTTTTTTCCCCATATAATTCAATGCAGTCGTAAATAGGAAAACAACACAAAACCAATCTGTGACATTTCAATGGAGGATTTCTAGAAAGTGTTGTGCCTTCTTCCTGGAAAATATTTGTAAGTAAAAATGACTTTGAGGCATTTCCTCTATTTTCAGCACATGTAAAATATCAGGATTTGGAGGGTTCATGGGAACATTCACTCAAAATAAAGAGCTGCATTTGAGCTACGCCTAAGCAGAAAGATCCTACTGTGGATCTTACAAGTGAAATGAAAGTGATTCAGGACCATAATATCAGTTTGCACAGCCTGACAGGCAGCAATGCTCCATGCTTGCCTGGATTCCCCTAAAAATCTCTTCTTGCCCAGATACCAAGAAATGCTCTGACCTTCCACCCTTGGTTTCTGACTGGTGCCATGCTGGAAATCTGCCTGCAGCGTTTTAAGTTCAGTTACTTCTACAAATGCTTACACAACGTACAGCACGACTTAGATCTTCATTCTTTTAAAGGACGTATAATTAAGATCAAAGCCATTTAATCTCATTGGTTGTTTTGTTGCCATCTTGTCAAAAAGTTTTACCTAATCTACTCTGGAGCCTGGCTAGTTACATACTAACCCAAGAATGTTGCACAGGATTTCCCATAGATTTGCTGCACATATGTCTTAACATCAGCGTTACATTTCCTTCTCTCCTATGAAAAAGAAGAACTCTTCCAAATATTCACTTTCTGAACATGGAACATGAACATAGACTTGGAAGAATGCTAACTACTGAGCTTCAATATATTGTCTGTCTTATCTTTTTGTGTTCATCTCTGAAGATCAATACCAACCACTTCCCACTTCCAAGCAAACTCTAGAGCTCTCAACTTTATTAAGAAAATGATTTCATTCTGGCTAAGATTTGAGTCTAATTAACGCCTTGCATTTTTAAACCGATCAACTAAATTTGAGCTGCATACAATTCTTCAGAGACAGCTTAAAATATTAATTAAGTAAAGAGTGCATTTTCCATTTAATTACATTAATACCATTTCAATAAATAAAATAGTTTTATGCTTCATCAAATCAAACAAACTTGAATGCAGATTTTCCTATTGATTGTTTCTCTGCTCTCGTTGGTCCCTATGACTGGCTATTCTGAAATGGGAAAGAGATGCAGGAGGTTTGGAGGTTCCAGCTCTCCAGGAACATGAGATCAGCCCTCCAGGAGGGTGATACAATCTGCCCCAAGTGTTGCTCTGAGAAGGCATCATCTGTAAAGACAGCCAGGGATTTAAAAAATGGATACATATATGGGCATTTGTAAACAAGCTAAGGTTTCCTTGTATCACACTTTTCCAAATAAATTCAAACAAATAAATTAGATCCCTCTGCACTCTTGTCTGAGATGCTTAGCTATGCACAAAGTATCACCAAATGGGTAGATGAGCTGAGTTTTAGTATTCAATCTAATTGAAGCAGGCATGGTTTATACATACAGGTAAACCTCTTCCTAGAGATACATGTTAGGACGAGATGGAGGCAGTCTTCTGAGGAGCTACGTAAAAAAAAAAAATAGTGTCATTTTCCCTGATTCAGTAATAATTCTATCCTTCAAATATTTGAGTGGCAGCTGAAGGAAAATTAAATATTGGAGAAAAAGTTTCAGAATACCCAGGTAGTGGCAGCAGGTGTTTGGGAACATGTCCCTTATCTGATGCAGAGCACTCTGAGCCCCTTTGTCACTCAGGGCCTGATCCTGTCAACCCCAACCTGAGAAATTCTTTATAAATCAACAGAACTAATGGGAATAACAACTGGAACACAACAGTAAATGTTTTCAGGGTCAGGCTTTGTATAAATCAATATTTCATAAAAATGCATGCAATACTGAAACCTTAATTGCGTTGAGATTAGGTTTACATCCAGAGCATAAAGAGATATTAATTTAAGTTTTAGCATTAAACACTGTTATTATGAAAGCCTGATTAAGAAGCCTCTATAAAAGTGCCAACTCGAAACCTGTTTAGTGGTAAAACATGATGAGAAATGTTGGATTCTCTACCAGGATCTTGTTATAACCAAATGTGGCAGTCGCTGCAATGCTGAACTTCTTTTACACATCAGCACAGTACACGCCAAGAATTCAGAGAACTGTTAGGTATCAGTTTTCTCTACTGTAACATAAGCAGATTAGTTTTGTTGGAGTGTTATTTTAATACTGTAGTGAAAAGGTTATTTATTCCCTCTTTCCTGGGAGGAAAACAAACTAGTGCTGTTAACATGTGAAAAAGAATTTTTGGAACAGTAGCCAGTGTTGCAAATCCATATGAGATCTGAAATCAAGATGCTTTTTTTCTGCATTTGACGCAAGTGTTGCTCTTTCTATCTTATCTTCTAAGCCTCAGGACAAGCACAGATTACGTTAGAAATCTGTTGTTCATTATACTGATGGTATATCACCTCCAACCTACCTGAACCTGACTGTGGAACGTATATTAGTTATAAATTGTTTGAATTATAAATT
Organism: Perdix hodgsoniae; assembly: GCA_035772895.1. Taxonomy (NCBI): domain Eukaryota; kingdom Metazoa; phylum Chordata; class Aves; order Galliformes; family Phasianidae; genus Perdix; species Perdix hodgsoniae. The sequence goes on from JAPSGF010000005.1 coordinate 3,923,115, forward strand.
ATAAATAACCACATTTGTTTACATGCTTTATACACTCCTGTTGAGTTTCTTCTTCCATGGACATTCAGACTACAGAAAAAGACTGTCTTTGTGGAAAACACAGAAAGGCCTCCTAGAAAACACATTCAGGTGGCTTTTTAGTTGGTATATGACATTATTTTAACAACTGTCAGAGCACCATTAGACCAAATCAATGCTCTGTTAGGTATCCACTGTACTTAAGATTTCTGGCTGGTGTTACTTTGGGGTCCCTGATCAGGGTCTTCTGCTTTCAGATGTGACACAGATAGAAATGATGGAAGTCACACTGGTCCTGGAGCTGTGTTTAAATGGTGATTTGTCAAAGGTGCCAGAGATCTGATAAAATCTGTTCATAATTTCACTACATCTAACAATGATCCCCTCTCTCCAGTTCCATATTTTAGAAGGCAATCTTTCCAATGTTTTTTTTTCTTTTTTTTCTTTTCTTCTCTTAGTGAAGTAAATGAGAAAATGCTCCCTGATTTCAATTGGTGTGTAGGCAGGCCCTTGGTCAGTACAATATGCAGGCGTGTGCTACACACTGTTTTTAATGTAACCAGGTTCCTAGAAGTACAAAAACCTGACAAAAAGAGAAAGATCCTGAACCATGTAGGAAGAGAGAGCCTGGATAACTTTCAGAAAAACCCTTTTCCTCTCTGAGTCATACAAGCATTGAAGAGCATTGACAAATTTTTGCCTTTTCTGGCTATAGAAATGGAAAAATGACTACATCAGTTCATGTAACAAGCTATAAAACCTAGATAATTAATCACGTGTGACAGCATGCTAAAATAAGTATATCACAAAATCATTTTTAAAATATGTGCATTAAATGTTTGCCTTCAGATTACACAGGGAGTCATAAAGATAGTTAACAATGTACTTATCCTATGGTTTGCATTTTGCATGTAATGAGGCATGCATGTAGACATTCATTAGATTTTTTCAATTAATTTCAAAACAAAGCTCTATAGATCTAAAATTCTACAAAGAGTAAAAACAAAGAGCAGCATTGCAGCTTTACTAACAGATGTGCGTCCATGCACCCTAAACACAGGTATGCTCACCAGGCTTTCATCTACACTTGATCACTCAGTGTTTGAAGTAAAGACTCATAGTTTTAAAGGGAAGACTTGTACAACCAAAGAATGGCTTGGGTTGGAAGAGACCGTTAAGATCATCCAGTTCCAACACCCCTGCTCTGGGCAGGGCTGCCATCCAGTAGATCAGAGCTGCCCTTGGCCCCATCCAACCCAGATGGAAGAATAGCAACACTGTTGATTTACACAAACAGGAGCTTTCACCCTTAAGCAGTGGTTTTAAAAGGAGAACTGAGGGCTATATCCACACGCTCACCACTGGATTCCCATAACTTCATCAGAATTTTCAGAAGGGCAAAGAACACAGGATCTCTGTAAGAGCTTGGTGAGACAGACACTGACAATGCAAAGCTAATTGCAGTGGGAACATTAGAGCTACTAAAAAGATCTTCTGTTTATCACTTTCCTGTACAATATCTGCCCTAATAGATAAGGCATATGTATACAACAATAATTGGAGGAATTAAAGGCTGAACATGAACTTACTTTTTAAGCTTAATATTTGAAATTGGATCAGCTGTAGTCCTCCTATTTACTACTAGAAGGCTGTATGACAGGAATATAATAAATGTTCTCATTTATGTACTTGCTGTCTGCTTGTAGCTGGGTGGTTGATGGAACTCCAGCTGACTTCAGTGGGAACTCCATGCATGGGGTGATGGATTTCTCAGGCTTTTGAAAAGAAAAGATCTTGCCTCCTCCTAGCTACCCATTCTATACATGGTATCTTTGTTCAAAAAGCTTTCCAACAAATCTCAAAGATTCCTCTTGAATCAATATCGAATTCTCAATTGTCAATAATAATAATGATACAACCCTTTCTGTTTGCGCAGCTTAGGAAAATTTAAGAGTTCTTGCAAAAGCTACATATGGAATTTAGTTTTCCGTAATGAATTACACATTCTCAAACTCCTAATTTTTGTGTATTATATTTCTGTATGAATTAAAAATTCATGAGAAAGAGCACTTATGAAAAATCTTGCTCTGGCAGTCCTTCCAGCCTCCTTGATCCCATCTCTGTGCTCCTGAAAGCACTGTGGGTGTCTCAGAATGGACTTCAAGCACATCCAGGAAATAGCTGCGTGTTTGGTGCTTGGATCAGTCATTTTGTGCATAAAAGTATAACTCTCAATCAAACATCTCAAAGCCAGGATACGTGGGCCCTAACCAAAGCTCAGACCTTCTCATACTATCTAGCGTTGCTTATGGGACAAAAGCACACTAAATCCTAGAACCATATCATGGGATCACAGAATGGCTAGGGTTGGAAAGGACCACAAGGGTCAGCTCCTCTGCCAAAGGCAGGGTTGCAAACTGCTAGGTCAAGTACTAGATCAGACTGCCCAGGACACCATCCAGTCTGGCCTTAAACACCTCAGTGATCACAGTGAGAGAAAAGTAAATAAATAAATAAATAAAGAAAGAAAGAAAGAAAGATAGAAAGAAAGAAAGAAAGAAAGAAAGAAAGAAAGAAAGAAAGAAAGAAAGAAGAGATTATATCTTAGAGTATTCCACTGTCTTTAAAATGTTGATTTTTTTTTTTAATTATAACCATATTAATATAATTAATAGAGACATTCTGCAGTTCAGCCATTCAAGTAAATGAGGAAGATGCAGCAGAGAGACGCACATACAAAGGCATTGTTTAAAGTCTTCATTTTCCTAAGGTAATCTCTTTAGTTCACTATGTTTAATCATCTTTTTCCTTTAACTAAGATAAGTCTTGAGACTGATTATTCTGCATTCTATAAATATTTGACCCTGCATTGCTGGGAACTGCTTTGTATGCCCATGCCCTTGTTGTAACCCCACTAACCATGCTCCCTGTTGTATGCTTGTGCCTCCCACCCAATTTTCTTGCTTCCCAACACCCAAATCAAGTTCAAGAAACACAGAAAGCCCTTTAGATACCCATTTGAGGGCTTAAGTGAGGAGCAACCAATCTCTTGGCATCCTGCTGGTTCAAAAGAGCGCATAGCAAATATACAATTTCTTCTCATGTACATTCAATATAGTAATTACTCTACTGTTGATCACAATTAAAAAAACAACTGAAACAAATATAATCTCTTTAGAAAAGTTACCATAGAAACAACACAAGAGAATTCCCTTTAAAAATGTCAAGATTTTCCTCACATTTAAATATAGGTTCTCAGGAATTACTCATGCACCATTAAAAACTGCAGTGAGTCATTACTTTAAAAATAAACACATAAATACACACTCTTTCATAGAATGGAGGGTTTTTTTGTTTCAGCAAATACGTATTATAACATGACCTAACTTTTGATTTTATCTCATTCCATTGTATGTCCCTAGAGAAAAGCTGAACGCTGTCATCTCTCATTCAAACACCTGTTTGAGGAAGGGAAGGACAAAAATCAAGAGTGACAAAACACACAGAACACGAGAGGCGCCAGCAAAAGCTACTCAGAGAGGATGAATAATTATGAATACATATGTACACCACGGTTGACTAGATGAATGGAAAGAAAAATTTCTGAAATGAGACACTGCAGACATAATTCACACGTAGGGAGAATTTTAATATTGTATCTTAAACTAAGAAATTTTCAAATTGAGAAATTTCCTTATTTAAAGTAATTGAGGCTATGGTAATTCATTTTCTGTATCGGTTCATTTCCATTTCTTTGTGCCAATCTGTAGCATAACATCAGTCTCACATATTATCCCACTCCATCCTTTGGCTGCCCCCTCCGTCCTTTGCCTCACTGGCAAAACCTCACAAATTTTGGTGGAGCAGAAGAAGGTCCATCTGCATAAGACAATTTGATCATATGGAAGCAGAAGAAAATATGCCAGTCAGAGTGGAAGGTGCTCCAAGTAATAACAATGCAAATTTGGAGAAAATTCAGAATTGGTCACAAAGAAAGCTGATAGTTTATTCATAAACTCTTGCATATGTAGAGAAGATAATAATATAAAGGCATTGTGCCTTTCCTTTGCATTACTGGCTCTGCTGTAGATAAATAGCATGGCTGAATGGAACCAGATTAATGATAATAAAGACAGTTTTCCCATTTTCTTTGTAGTAGAGCAAACCTGAAAGTAAGGAAAAACAACAAAATTGAACTAATTTTTGTTCTGAGGGGTCTTACAGAAATGTTCTATTTCTTTCACTTTCTTGCTGCAAGGAGTCTTTGAAATTCAATTCTGAATTTCTAGCTGCAGTTGTTTTCCCATTCCTGCTTTTTTAATTTTTTTTTCTTTTTTTCCCCCACTTCCCTCATTTTCCCCGCAGTTTAATAATTGCCAAATAAAATTACTTTTCCTCTTTCCAATAGCATTTGAATTTGTCAAGGTGTTGCAAATTTTTCCCATATTGGAGAGGAATCTCAAAATATTTTATTAGAATGTTTTGCCACTTACTAACTTATATAATCATCATACCTTTTTAGTCACAATATGCCTCTAGTACTTAGCTGTCAGAATTATCTTTTTTGTTGCTCCTTCAACTTAAGGACATGGAAAAAGAAGAATAAAACCCTGACTCCAATACTAATACGATAAGGGGGAATGGCATTAAACTAAAAGGGGGAGATTCAGGCTAGAAATCAGAAGGAAGCCCTTTACTCAGAGGGTGGTGAGGCCCTGGCATTGCTACCCAGAGAAGCTGTGGATGCCCCATCCCTGGAGGTGCTCAAGGCCAAGTTGGCTGGAGCCCTGGGCAGCCAGACCTGGTGGGGGCAAGCAGCCCACAGCAGGGGGTTGGAACTGGATGGCCTTTAAGGTCCCTTCCAACCTAAGCTATTGTAAGATTCTATGATTGAAACTGAGATTGAGTGAAGATAAGGAGAGACGTGGAATCAGGATGGATATATGTAGGGCTGAAGACACCAACAGAAAAATATGCTTTAGAAATGACAACACCTTTTAGATTGTTTTAGATTTATATATTTTTGTCAGCATTTGCATAAGCATTTGTAACATCCTTCCTCCTCAAACCAAGAAGGCTGTGCACAGTATAGCTGTAACCAAGGAATCTTTGATACTGTACTTCTGATTTAATTTCTATAAATAAAGAACACATTTTGGAAATATTTAGGTATTATTTTTCACCAGCACCATACATGACTGGTTTCATGAAGAGTCACATGTCCACGCTGGGCCCAGACTGTGTGCCAGCCACACCAACGTTAGGCTTTGCTCAACAGGCAACTAGTAAGGGGTAGAAAGGTCCAGTTCCCAGCAAAGACTACAGGGAACTGCCTAGAAGGAAAGCTGGAGGTATGAAACAGCCATATCATGGCAAGATTTCAACTGGAAGTCAATTTAAAATGCTTGATATTTATGTTTATATTTGGTGCCAAACAAGAATTTTCACATATAATTAGATCACTTTGTTTTAAAACAGAGCTGTTCAACTTTGTTTGAATCAGCAAAATATAGCCACTGGTTCATGGACTCAATGGCGTAAAAACACGTGGTCCCCATGAGAACAAGAGTTTGTGCCTGGATATCAAGGTTAGTTGATTAACAAGCTGAAGTCACCTAATGGCGAGCTCTCTGCTGACTGTATAAAGAAGCACAGGTTACTTAGGGATGAAATGCAAGATTTGGTAAAGGGAGGTGCTTGTTTCGTCAGCACAACTCCTCGCCTAGTTTCTTCAGCAGGAGGTATTTACTCTCTCTTCCTTTGGGAGAATTTCTCCATGTTCACCTCCTCAGCTCTCTGCTGTCAGATGTGCAAAAAAAAAAAAAAAAAAAAAAGAAAATAAAAGATGTAAATAGAGATCAACACAAAGGCCCAAGGCTCAGCCATGAAAATTTGAGTTCTTTTCCCATTGCTTTGTCATGTAGGAGTAACACAACCTGACTGAAATCTCTGTGCCACTTCTCTGGTCTTCTCTCTAGAAGTCATTGGAGCTCTGACATTTCACACTGGGGAAGATCCGTCCTCATCTATTTTTATTCACACGTATGAATCACACTTCCATACACCACAGCTAGAAATAAAACCATTGACCACCTCAAAGCTTAAAATTATTTAAAGCTTAATTAAGAGTATGATAGAACGGATCTGAAATGTAAGATGCAGTCAATGGGTAAATCACTGCAGACACAAGCTTATGTATCTGCTGTATACCTCGATCTGGTATTTTCATGCAGAACAAATTTCCCACTCATTTTTCTGCCTAGACATAACATAGAGTAGTGTAATAACTATGATTAACATTATATGAAAATTAAACAATTTTGAAATTGCAGGGTTTGGAAACATGACCATCATATGTATGACGAGGAAAAATGATATATCTACAACAGCTTTTCTTGTATGTGGATGATGGTTGGATCTTAGCCCACCCCATCATACTCTGTAGTGTTAAAACAACTGCAGGGCTGGCTGAGCACCTTCCTGCACGAAGGAAGCAGAAAAGCAGCTGCATACTGATTCATTCTGGCCTCTGTAGAAAGGCCACTCCTTCTGGGTGGGAGCACGACATGGGTACATTAACACTACGAAGAACACCACGCTTCTTTTTTGAAGAGCCCCTTTTCACTGTGATTAGGCTGATGCTGGATGAGTGCTCCCTTGAAAGAGGATGTATTTCAGAAAGAGGATCAAACTCTCCTTCTGTCTTATCCATGTTGGATGATCTATGAATCCTGTGTGCTCTTGACAAGCATTCATCTTCATGGAAATGAGCAATGGGATAAGGCCCCAAATTACTTCTTATCCTATCCACTGCAGCTGGCACTTTTGTCAATGGGACTCTTGGCTGAAATGGGTCTATTTTATAGGAAAGCTCCATGTTGCACTACACTGCCTGCAGTAATGCATAGTGGAGCTACAATGCAGCAGGTTACCCAGTAGCCTTGATCTGCATCCCAGTTTTCTTATGTTGATAGAATAATTGAGGGTACATACTTAGGACCAAGCCAGACCTCATTGCACTAATATCAGACCAGCTCCTAATTTCCCTTTGCAGTGCCCATTCTGTCCCACCATTAATATCACCTTTGAAAAAATCTCTCCATACCACTTTGGATTTTAAAAGGCAATTCATCTGCCTGAAGGCTAATGAGAAGAAAAACAAAGAAACAAACAAGTAAGCCATGAAGATCATTATTTATTCTTAACCTGTGTTCTTTCTGTGGGTTTCCCACTGAATTCTGACCTGTTTCTACAAAGAACAGATTTTAAGGAGAAAATCAAGGATTTGAAACTAAAGTTTCTGTTGTTTTACGCCCTATTACAACACTGCATGAATAGAACCTAAAGTTTGGCTTTAGTCCTGGTTGCATAGCTGTTGGTGATGATGATATAAGGAGGGGAAGACAAATTCTGAAGAGTGTTAAGTATTAACAAAGTACAGTTCTGATTGCATTTTCACTAATGTATTCAAAAAAAACCAAAAAAAACAGAAAAAAAAACAAACTACCAACAAAACAACCTCTACATTTGCCAGAAAGGTGGCCATTACTGCAATCAAGAGCTAGAGAACAAATGTGTTGTAAATTGCTTTCAAGTCACTGAGAAAGGAATAAACCCAAAGTTTTATAGAGCAGAAGAAATCAGATAACTGTACCATTTCACAGTGTAACTGTATGGTATAGGGCTACAATTCCGAATAATCATTTTCAAGGGTGGACTCCCTGAATGGAGACAACAGGCTGAGCGGTCGGGTCCCTCAGTGACAGCGCCAACACAGCAGCAGCCTAGCTCCCCTGCTCCAGTAGCCACTGCTAATTGCAAGGGTGTAAGGCCATGCGGTGTTGGCCCCATTCCTTTCTCCTCTCCCATGCAGTATCAGGCTGAAGTCCCAACTTGCAGGAGCTCACACATTGGATTTTAAGGTGGCACTGCAGGAGACGGCAGATCAAAAAGTAGGCCCACAGCACAAGGCCTGCCTCTCTGTTCCTGCACACCCCATGGCACTGGGAGCAGAGAAACTCCACGCTGTCCTCTATGTCTCTGCAGGAAGCTCTTGACCTGTGCTAAGATCTACAATTGACTTCACAGAATCACAGAAACACCAAGGTTAGAAAAGACCTACAAGATGATCCAGTCCAACCATCCACCTATCACCGATAGTTCTCACTAAAGACTTACTAAAGACACAGACTTTTTGTGGCATGTAATGGCATATGCATTGAAAAACTCTGTGTAGGGGTGGAGGGAGGGAGCTTGGACCTGGTCGGTAGCAAGCATGGACCTCAGCATATCTCTGAGGTGTAACACACAGAAGTGGCCACATCTGAACAGCAGAGACCTTCACCGTATCATTACAGGAGCACTGCACAGCAATGGGGCAAGTGGGCCAGTTGGACTTCCTCACAGAGTGACCTTATGGGGATGACAAAAACCAGCAAGACATTTCAGCCAGCCAAGTTAACACAAGTTCCTATTCTCTTACAAATGCAGGGATTCAGAGCGTGTGCTGTGTGTCACTGCCCCTGGAGGTGCTCAAGAAACATGTAAGTAGACATGGCATTCAGGGACATGGCTTAGTGGGCAATATTGGTGGTAGGTGGAATTCATGATCTTAGAGGTCTTTTCCACTCTTAATGATACTATGATTCTATCAAAGCAAAGTGGAGGTAGCTGGATTGCCAACTGGCTATAGACACTTTTCAGTCTCCTAAATCCTGAATTTAGCCCCAGTTCTAGGGGCAGCAGCTGCTGGCATTACATATCTTTCCTTAGATCTCAAGCTCCCAAGAGCAGGGAGAACACATTTGTCATTTACAGAACTGCTGGATTATTTATCATTGAAACAAATCAAGCACTCTTACTGATACATTAATTTAAAATATTAATATGAGTCTATTTGTCAGCAAAACTCTAAATGGTTATGAAGTACGCATGGTGCTGAAGATGTTACTTACAGGAGAACGAAAGTATACCTTAACATTTCTATTGTTGAAATTCAGCTATGAACTCCATGACTAAGATGTGATAAGTAACACCTCTCCAGCAGCTTGCTGCTTTTCTTTATTAAAAAGAATCCTAGTAATTTTTCTTGTTACAGAGCACTTTTTACCCTTTACAGTAGAAAATTAGCTCTCACTAATTTCTATATATCAGAGTATTATTATTACTACTTTTGTAATGATCAGATCTGAACAACGTATCCTGTCAGAATGATTTATGCATCTCATTTCAATAAGAATAGGACTAAATTTCATTTTAAGGGAAATATAGGATTTTTTTGGTTTGTTTGTTTCATTAAACAGCTGAAGTAAAAGAGGATTACAGAGACCTCTGGAAAAATAAAAGATGCAAATTTCTTACATTTATTTCCTTACATTTGTCTGAGAAGATTGTCAGCACAACAACAAGAGCTTTATTTTAAAGCCTGGAGGATTTTTTTAAAAACATATTTCATATAGTAGGTGTTTAATGGAAGGTGTAGGCTAGAACTGCTGCTAGCTGACAGGGTTTGTGCAGATTTGGGAGCTGCATCTCACAAGCTGGACCAATACATCCTCAGTGTGGGTTGATGTCAGTGTACCTACTCCAGTTGAAGAGCACAACAGAAATTTGCTTTCACAACGAATTCCCAGTGCCACCTTATCAGCCATAGCCCCCATTCCCAAATTAAACAATGCAGTTTCTGGAAACAATATTCTCCTTTTCACATTTAAGTATTTTTGGGGGGAGGGTGTAAAATGGGGCATACATGGTGATCTCTGTCTTCACACTGATGCTAGAAAAGCATTTTGCTCTACTTCCACACATTTTTAGACCCTGGGAAGGGAAAGTGGTAAGTGCTCATAGAGTTCATGGTTTTCTCCCCATGATAATGTTGTATTATCCTTTGCAAATTATAACAATTCTCAGCTCCTGACTTTCTTATTTGTAAAATGGACAGAGCAGAATTTCTTTCCTTCACAGGGCTGTTGTTGAGTTCATTCAATTCATTAAAATTTATAAGATGCACTGAAGTTTTTAGCCAAAAGATGCTGTATAAATTGCAAAGCTTCTCCTTCAAATCTTGTAACATCTGTTTCCCTACACAGCTGAATACAAACCAGGATTAAAAAAAACCCAACATCTTGTATATACAGGTTTTCTTGCACTACCATAACCATCTTCTACCCTTTTCTCTATTGTCCAAGCTGAAAAATTATAGGTATTCACAAGCTTTTTTTTAATAAGATGCAACTCCCATTTACAACCACCAAAAGGACATGCCTCTAGACTGTGTGGGTATCTAGCAAACGATACCATGAACTCACTGTCTGTGGGTTCAGCTTTCTGAGCTCGCTGCAAGACTCTGCCACAATGCCTCTAACAAGAATTTGAGAATCAGACTGTGCATTGAAAAAACACAGTTAAGTTAAACAAGACATGCAAGTATTTTTACTCTGGCTTAAAAATTAGGAAAACAGGCACACTGCAGTAAATGTAAATATTACAGCTGATAGACAGATGTTCAGACAGATTCCCATAGCAAGTGCCATAAAGTAGGAATAAATAAAGGTGCCTTTGTGAGAAATGCCAATGCCAAGAACAGAATGATAATGGACAAAGAGAAATTCTTTTTTTTTTTTTGTAAATCTAACTTGACTTCAGAATGAGTTCACTCATATCACTGTAGTGCAACCCTGCAGTTCTGTGATCTTCCTGATATAGCACGCTATGGATGGGAGAAATCAGACAACCTAGCTCACCTCCACCCATAAAACATAAGATACAAATTGTCTACCCTTTAATGAGGTGTCCAATAAGAGATAGATAGTTTCATTCAACAACACCAACACTCTCTTGTTTCAATGCAGACTTAGAGAGAAAGAGAAAAAAAAAAAACAAAGAAAAAAAATACGTGAATACCTGAAAAATAAACTTGTTACAGCAGGCTGGCCAGAGGAATGGACTACTTGTCATGCCTGGGAAGACTTGGTATGTAATAGGACTCTGACATGCTAGTAACATGAAAACACCACCTCCAAATGGAGAAAACATTGCATAGAGTCAGTAGCAAATTTATATGGAAGCCAGAACTCCCAGGCTCTATTTCTAGCTTTTGACTTCTCCTGGGCATGCAGTTTAACTTCCCTACGGAAGATTTTCCATAAACACCAGAGGGATTCATAAATGCAAGTCTCATTAATTTTCATTAGATTTGTGCAACTCCACCCCTTGGGTCCTTCAAAAATCTCCCTTCCTGTGCTTTTTAAGTTAACTCCCTTGTTAAGTAGGGATAATAATTACAACTGATCAACCTGTTTAAATAATACCATTATAATATCACTATTATCTTCATAGATCATATTCAGCACTGAAATAAATGTATCATAATAAATTATGCACAAGTTTAACATCTGTTCTGGTTAGTAAATAATTCACTAGTCAATAATTAATTTTCTAGCTGTTCATTTATAATTCATAAATATTTGCCAAATACTCAGAATCTGGATTTTTTTATCAGAACTATTATGTGAACTTCTTTTAATTATTATATATTCACTATTTATGTCATTCACTTTGTCATCTAATTAACACAATATTATTTCCTTTATTGTGAATGAATGAAATTTCTCAGATGTTTGGAAAAAAAAATAAATCACTGTTAACAGTGAATAATGAATATTCACTGCATGAATTTTCTTGCCCAAGAAAAGTTACAGTGCTTTGAGGATTCACTATTATTTGTGTTTCTGTAGGCTACTGATGCTACAGTATGGAGTCTGCTCTAGAAGGCAGCTCTGGCTGTGGGATGAAACACTTCGTGGAGAAGCACCTTACTCTTCCTCCACTGACTGCACACAGGGCCAGAGCAGCTCTGCTTTCATCATGAGCCCTTAACTGGTTGAAGGTGTTCCTGTTGTTTCCAAACCAGGATAGCTAAATGTTCACTTGTCACTTTTCTACTTAAAAGAGATTCACCAAGTGTTCCTCTTGGTGTGCCTCTGAAATAGTCCAGAATAAAAATGTTAGTCAGATTCTCCAGAGGACTCAAAACATGGAACTAATTTACATCTGGACTGAAATATTATTTCAGAACATCCTAAGTGAAGATGCATGCAAACTCCTGCTTGTGCAGGTTGCATGACTGACGATACAGGGGTTAAAAATGGGAATGGAAGACAGACTCAGGGCATAGCCTTTTGTCTGCAGCACTGATGGCTGTACTTCTTTTGCTAATTAGACCTTGTTCACATTAATCATGCACGCAGTCCCCCTCAATGCAACGGGACTACTGCTGGGGACAAAAATAAAATGCAAGTTTAAGTGCTGCAGGTGGTTAGACGTTGATAACTAGAGCCAGAACCTTTCATATAGCAACTCGAGTGGGGAGAGGCTCTCTCCTACCCAGCATTTCCATACCTATTACTTCACCAGAACCATTAGGATTGTTATACAGTGAATATCCCTGAAACAGCAAAGTATCATTATAATGGATTTTTTGTTAAGAGTTCATAGCATCCATAAGCCTATTCACACAGCAATGTGCAGCCATAAAGCTTTGAAGAGTGGGGTTTAGAGAGTGGAAAAGTAGCACAAAGGTAATTCAATAAGATGTTGGTCTCACAAACAGTATCAAAAGACTAACTTTTACATAGAATGTGACATTTACTTTTAAAGCTAAGGAGATTTTTCTTGTTCATATTACTTTCATTAGGAGGCTACAGTTGTTATGGATTTTCTTCCACTTAGGCACAGATGAATGAGACAAAAAGCCAGATATTTAAAACATTAATATAATGGCCTGACACACTGTAAATAAAGCTTTGTCGATTATCCATTTGCTTTAGAAGTCTCCTTTGTTAAAACACCATTTTTAGGTCATCTCTGCAGTTTAAACCAAAATAGCTGTAACAGGTACAAGCCCTTGAATATAAGCATCACCTACAGATGCAAAAAGCAGATGGCAGGTGTGTTCTTTGTACTCTGCCGTGAGAGTCTTTACACCTTTTGAAAGGGATTTGGTGCAGCCTAGGATAGGGCCTTCACCATTATTAATGATAGAATAAATTAAATTGACTTTGGAACAGGCTAAATGGTCAGAGCAATCCCAGTATTGAGGCTGCTAAAGACACCACTGCCTGCTAATTTATACTGGTCTACTCATTTGTATGCTTGTTTGGCAATTGACACATGCAGGTTTGATTCCCCCCTCAGCCTGAAAAGAGGTGGAAAGAAGGAGGAAAGCACTACACATCTAAGTTCTGTATAACTTATTTTGTACTCATTTAGAATACACATAAGGCTTTGAAAAATTTCTTTTCATCTCCTGTCTAACTCTAGAGATCTTAAAAAAACATAAGACATCAGGTTACCAGAAAAGATAACCACTCTTTTCTTGTAAAGAGTTGCTGTTGGATCTGGCCCAATCCTAGCAGTGCTAGGAAGGCAGATGATGAAATCTGCTGGAATCCACAAATCAGCAATGCCTCTGCCTGTTTTGTAGATCCTGCTCTCACAAACACTTAAAATGAAATGTGGTTTCATAGGCAGAAAGTCTCCATGCTTCACCGAGGACAGAATCCTAACTATGATGATTCCTTTCTAGCCTGACAAATATTTAATTCCTTCATGTGCAATGCAAGCTGAATAGGACAGCTTGAAAGAATATGCCTGAGAATGCTCTGATAAGTAAAAATATCTCCAGGAGATGGTGAATGTCATATAATTCCCTAAGCCAGGAAAGAAAGAATGAGTGGAAATTGGCAGCCTATAGGAGAGAAAACACTGGGCGCCGTTGTTGTCTCTAAGTCTTTTCTTTTCTTTTCTTTTCTTTTCTTTTCTTTTCTTTTCTTTTCTTCTTCAAAACTATCTTCTACTAATACTAGTAGAAGAAAGCTTGGGTTTTTTTAATTCTTTTCTATTTTCTGAGAGACATGTGATTTTATGTTTTTTTGTACCCCTTCAGCAGCTCCCTACTCATCATGCCAATTTAATGGGGAATGTTAATCCTTCTCACTAAATGGGTAAGTTGTACACTGAATTCTTCCAAGACAGTGGACACCCAGAAGCACAGGTGCTGAAAGTGTTGGGATGGGAGGCTTATGCCTTTCTATAGGATTAGCCTTAACTGACTTCTCTGTGTCAGAGGAACACCACAAATCAGCTACATGAGTACTGTGCTACTGCTGTAAGCAAAGGACTGTTCTTCCATTTCCTTTGGAAACTCCCTGTTAACAGCTACAGGTTTGTTTGTATAACAGTGAGGTTTTTAAAAAATAGTAAGTAGAAGGAAGTTATTATCAGAAATAGCCTTTATGAATCATGCCTCTATTACTGTAACCACATTGGTGAGGTAAGGCTAAAACAGGATACATCTTATTAAATTCATGTTGCATCCAATGGAGTAATCTAACTCACAACAGGTAATCTACTCCAAGGATGAAAGTATGACGACTTCACATTTGAAAAGAATTCATAAATTCTAAAAAAAAAAAAGCAAACGTTGATAAAGATGCCTATTTCAGGCAAAATGACATAGATCAGACCTAGGCAATTTGGTGTCAGAAGCAAAGGAATTCATCACGGTTTGACCAAACTCTACCTCCAATTTCAGAAAAAATGCATGATTAGAAGTGAGAGTAAGTCAACATCTCACCTTCCGCTCACAAGTTACATCAGCATGCAGAGTCCCAAAATAGCAATTCACAAAGGTGCAGCAGACTTATCCGAAACTTCATGAGTGTCAAGAACTTTTACACAACATGTTATTGGAAATAATTGACACAATGTCAAGTTCATCCTAAGCATATTTGGCGGCAAGAATTCCTTAGAAATTATAAGGCTATAGAAGTCTAAGGGAAAGGAAGCTTAGCACGTCATTTGCTGTAAAGGGACTGGCATTTTCTTTTTCTAAAGTTATGACATTTTGCCTTTGGATGATTTTCTTGGGAAGAACAATAGACCAAAGTCAGGAGGGGAGGAGGAAAAGAGAGACTGTACAATACTTTCTGTTATATGCCTCACATGGTATCTCCTGGTTCAGTAGACATAAACAGCTTTAAAGTTCAAGGCTAATTCAAATTGGATTTTAGAAACAGTCTTAAAACACTTGCACAAACTAAGGGATTATACTCTTACCGTATCCTTAGAAAAGCTTTTGAAAAAAATACAGTAGTTCAGATTTTAAATTGGGTCTTCAAAAACCTCTTGTCTGTAGCTGTGTCATCTGCTTGGTTGCCTATTGTCAAAAGGTAAAATATTTTACAGAGAGAAGGATTTGCATAAATTGCTATCACCTGCTGGCCATCCCAAGTTAATGAAAGTGGGGGAAAAAACACACAAAACACACACAAAGCCTTTGAGCCTCATTTTTCTTGACTGTTTCTGTGCCAACACAGATGAGCAAACGTGGTTATCTTCTTACCTTGCAGATCACACCTAACTTGGGCCTAGTCTTGTCCTTTGCGGTCACTGAAATCTTTATCTCCACCTACTGAAATCAGTCATCAGAAGATGGAGGAACCTTTTCATAGTAAAAATGCTTTTAAACTTCTCCTCCCCCAAAGAACTAGAAAAATTATAGTATGGAATACTGTGGAAACAGGTTGTACTAAAAGAAAATTCTCCCTTGGCATTTTAAGTGGATCATACACAGCAATAGGACAGGCTAGAAATAACACGTGAACAGAAAACATAGGAAATGCACAGACTCTTAAGTTAGTTTAGTAGGTGGAGAAGGGGAATAGAAAGGGTAATCTATAGCAGCCTACAGCTGCCTAAGGGTTAGCCACAAAGGTGGCAGAGCCAACCCCTGTGGCAGTGGTGGATGATATACCAAAGACAACACTCACCAGTAGTGGTGATGAGGATGGTCACCAGATGAAGGCAGACCAGAGAGAACAGTGATTTTTGAGACTCAGGAGGACCATACTATGTCTGGCCCAAGAGCATGTTGGAGATAGCTGCAGTTTGAGATGGAAGCTGGCCTAGACCTGCTCACGTCCAATTCAGTCACCATTTCTGTGACTCTATAGAATGTTAAGTAGCAAAGTTAACATGTTGAATGCAACTATTTACACAATTGATAACAAAAAGTATAGCAATTGTGAAAGCAGTGATTTAGTTCAGAGGTAAAAAGAATGGTTCTGACAATTTACTATGATATAAGGTTTTTTACCAATCATGTCAAATGAACCGGTTTTCATAGTGCCTATTCTTCAGACAATTCAAAGGAATCTATTATTAATATTCATGTGGATTTTATATTTACATCAGAAGTACAGATGACAAAATAATAGACAATGCTCACCTGCAGGTGAGTCTCATTTCAAAAGCAGCCTCCACACTGCACTCTACTGTCTTAATAAAGTTTCCCATGTATTTAGACTTGTAAGTCTCTATCTTTTGTGCAGGAGAAGAAATGAGAATTTGGCTTAATGTTGACAACTTCTGAACGGTTGCATTGTCGACCAAAGCACTACCTAGAAATCTCAAAGAAAACATCACTGCGTGCATCCCAGCCTTTTTTCTTTTTCGTGCTGTTACAACTATATTATCACATATATTAAAATACACTGAGTTATGAATTACAATAGTGAGGCCCTGGATTATGCTCAATAGAACTGACTTATCCATGAAACAGGTGCTTGATGCCCTCTGCGTTACTGCATGAGAGCTGCTTGACTATACAGTGCTGGTACTGCTGCTTGATTTATCCCAAATGCACTCAGTTCACAGCACATGCAATGCAACACGTATTTCTTTCTGGGAAATCTCTGATAGATCTGTAGGAGACATACCTGACTGTCTGAATGAGCATAAGAAACAGTCTTGTATATGCAGTGCAAAGGATGCCCACAGAAGGTTAATCCATTCTCAGAAGTTGCTAAGTAACAGTATCACTCAGGATCACTAATTACTCAACAGCTCATCTCCAAAGACTCTGACTTGCGTTTTATTGGCTGAACATTACTTTTTCCTGATGGTCTGTTTGGGCAGCAGGGGTTAAGGGGATGGAGAAAGCACCAACTTGATTTACATTAGCAGGGAATCTGATTTTCTCTCATAGTTTTTAAGCTTGAATTAATACCTCAGTAAAAATTCCCTAGTCAAGAGGAAACTCATTGACTTCTAGACTGGTATATACTAATATGCCAAACGTTATTCACTTCAGCTACAATAGCACTATCTCTTAAGAACGTTCAAAATTCATTAGAAGGCAGCTGAAGTAAATTTGATTTTGTCAAGTTATCATGTGAGTGCAGTATTACACAGACAATGGAGTGCACTTATGTTTTGCATATCCTAGGTACATCATTTCTGTTTGCTGGAGGCTATTCTCCGTCTGTCAGGGATTTTTTTTTACCCTTTTTTAAGAAAGGATCAATCAAGTTCCCTTTTCTCCCAGCACACAGGTAAACACGTTTGTACCAGCAACACGATTAAGGTCAAAAACACAACCAATATTCTCCTGTAAATACCCAAGATTAAAATAAACATATTTCTATTAACACTGTTAGAAATCTGTCCAACATTTGAATGCTGTGACATTTGAACAATAATAATCTTTCTGCCTCTCACTGAGACGTGCATTTTTGTTAGCAAATACTGTAATACATTACTTTATGATTCAGAAAGAAACAAAGTTGTATCATACCTTTGCATAAATTCAGAACAAGACCAAAGCCAGAGGATCTATACTTGGTTCACGGATGTCATTCTAATATGAGCAAATAATGATGTGCAAACAAGGATTTTGACTAAAGTCAATTAGGTGTAAGAACAATTGCTACTTAAAAAACATTCAAAAAATATAAAAGATATAAGTTCATGTAAAGCATAATGAACATGCAATTCCTTGTAGGAAAAGCATATTTTACAGGACTTGGGCAGAGAATGCATCTGGAGCTGAAATAAAATTCAATATAATTTGCTACATAACTGAGACATAGCTTGATTATCTACTATTCAAATTAATATACGGGTTAGCAATTTATATGCCAAACCTCAGCTTTCAGGGATTAGAAACAGCTGGGAAATACTGCAGCATTGAGGTTTGTGATGTGAAAATGCTGACAGACTTGATGAAAATGGCACTGCTGCTACATCAGGTGGGAAACTTGATCCATGAACTATTAGTGATTGAGTGTAAACATCTAAATAACTATCCACAGTTTCAGTCCAAAAGGTTCAAGTTTGCCCATGGATTTTCCCTAGCCTATGCTTCTTTACTTACAATACTCTTCAAAGGTAATACTGTACCTTAGGTGAGCTTCAAATCCACTACTTCTAGAAAAAGTATGCTGTAATGGATCACCAGCACAAGGCTTGCATGACAGCTGAGTCTGCTTAACACCCTAAAGAAGGGATTAGCAGATGCATTTTCTCAAGTACATTGTGTGAGCCTCTTTCCTTCTCCTCCACCTCTATCTCAGGATTGAAAGTAGGACCCTGCCCTGCTCTGACATCCTGGAACACCTGCTAACAGCAACCAAGCACCCCAATGGAAAAGGACATCCTTCCTATATGCAGAGTTTGCTGTGGCCTTCCCCCAGAGTTGGAATGCCTGGATCACACAGCAGCTCACAGGCACATCTCAGGCCAATCTCTCTGGATGAGATTGCTATGGCTTTCACCCAGTGAGGTTTGCTGTCCAAGTCATTTGGTAATGTAGCAAGTTTTTCTTACCTAGGAGCTCTTCTCAGCGTGTCCTGGCCATCCTGGACAGCTGTGAAGGAAAAAAACCCACTGCCCCTATATTTGATAACCACTGTGTGTACATAAGATTTTGCTTTTTCCTCAGGTCAGGGCTAAATGCAATTTGTGGAGTCTAAGGACTATAAAGGTACTTTTCATCCATGGCACATCTATGCTTCATCCAATACTTCCCTGAAGTACAATAAGTAGCAAACCTAAAAACAAAATGTAAAGGAGGAGACTTGAAATGCTGTGCTAAGCATAAAATTCCCTGAGGTATGAGGTAACTGGCACCTAGGTGTCATGGTAACAGGTACTGCTGCAATAAATACAACCTAATGTGAGTTATCTTTGGAAATCTGGAAGGGGTTAGGTAGAAATCTCCCTGAGCCTGTTTGTCTACAGACACTGACACCTTTCCCTGCCTGGAAACTCACCTGATGCATTTCGACTGAGCATCAGACGTTCTTAGGACAAAGTTTTGCTCGAACCTGATGCCAGGTTTCATAAACACTAAGGAATAATAGTAAACACTTGTAAGTTGGAGAATGGAGCCTGTAGTTTTCTAGAATGTGTGCTCTTGGATACCAGGAACTAATCTAACATTGCGTAAACCTCTTCACTGCTTGGCTTTACAGCCATCACATCAGCATGGGTTTGTAGCCAGTGTCATGCTGCCCTGGAACTGAGAAAATCAATGAAGGTTAAAAGCACATACATGAAGGCATTGTGTTGATCTGCACTGCCATTAATTTAAACCATCTGGGGGAGACAAAAAAGCAACCCAATTGTTTTCTATTTACAATTCTTCAGTAGGGCTAATACGCAGAGCAATACCTGGTACATAAGGAAATGTAAACCTGTCAGTTTATTGCTAAGTGGCCCAGCTTATACAGATGTAATTAGAAAGTTATTAAACCCAATTCCCTTTAGCCATGGCTTCAACTGAACAGCTCTGCTAATACTATCCATTAAATTGCATCCATTTATAGCTTGAGTACTATCACTTTTTAATACTATTACTCCTTACAGTCAACCAGCATATGGTGTTTTGAGCGTTAATCCTTGCCTTCCATTGACAACTTCTAAACACAATATAAACTAAAATAATTACAATGCAGTAGTGTTCTTGCACATTGCAATTATGAGGGTAAAGTTTAGGAGAAACTATCCAGGTAACCCTTACACCAAGGTGTGGCTCACTTTCTGTCCTGGCAGAATTTTGACCATTCCTGGTCTTTCTGCAAACACCCCAAAGGGTCACAGAAGGAACATGACTCAAAATGCAAATTAAGCATGGGGGTTTGTGCTATGTAGCTATCCACCAAGTCTCCTCTGCCTCGTCCTTCTGAATGGTTGAATCCTATCTCCAGGAAAGATGTTCTCATTGCTCCACAGTTACTCTCCTGACCCCTCTGGATACATTTCTGAAATTCAAACTTCGCTTAGGTCCATCCAAGAGTTCATCAGTTCCACACCAATAAAATCTTCAAAATAGGTTTAATGGGATGCAAATGAAGGCCTTTGGCATGATGAATTCCCCCTTTTTTGGGTGTGGGGGTGTTGACTTTTTCTATTTTCATTCACACTGACTGATATGCTTTGGTATGAGAAACAGCATCATTTCTGTTGCAGTTCTTATTAAAATCAAGTGTTTTCCTAACTTCCAGCCTTATCTATAGGAATGACACTTGCTAGAGATTGAATCTGGAAGCATCCAGGCTTCTGAGGTTGTACTGCATGGAATAGTTTAATTAGGTAATGTACATCAGTATTTTTAGGAGAACTTTCATTTATAACATGGAAGTGATCATAAAAGTTGAATGAGCCCTGGAAATAACTTGTTCTTTTCTGAGACTGTTCAAAACCTCATCTTTATTTTTAGATTTAAAATATATCTTAATTTTAAACTGTATAGATACAGCGTATTCAGAACATATATAATTAGAAATGAGAAGTCTAGGTTGCTCTCGACCAGGAGTTGAAAATTTTCCCCAAGACTGACAGTTGAATTGAGTGCAGTTTAAAACCAAAGAAAAGGTATTTATCTGTAATAAAATGGTTTGCTTCTCAAATTCTTTCAGGTGCAATCATTCATCAACTGGGTCTGCCAGATCTAACCTCAATTCCAAAGATACCAAGACAAACAGAAATGGAGGAATTCTCCTCCTATCATATCCTCCATTCTTTTTTCCCACTATTTCTTCATTCATGATCTGTAGTATTAAATTCTAAGCACAAAGACTATGTCAACCTCTCATGAAATTACCCACTGGAAGCCCTGTTCTTCCAACACACCTGTGGAATTTCCTTCCCTTCACTACATACTCTGGAAACTGTGTATTTGGTCATATAGGTTTCCACACTGATTTGATTTGAAAGCTTGCTCATGTTGGCCAAGGCATTTTTAAATTGGAAGTATTCAGCTCCTATACCCCAAAAGCAGGAAATACTATGATACAGAAAGAGTCTGTACTTCTTAAAGCACTTCTAAGAAAAGGCTGCAAGCTTCAGCAGGTAAAAGTTCCTGGCATTATGCAGTGGAAGATCACAAAAGGAACAAATCAAAGAAGCTATGCAGTGCTAAAATACTAACAGCAATACCGGAACCACAGGTCTTGAAGCACTAAGAAATAGATGTGCACTGTCTCATCAGAAATGTTCAAGTGTACATTGAAAATATTAATGTAGGAAGAATCAATGAAGAAAAACCTCAGAATTTACTTGAGTACACTGCCTTTAACAATGGAGAGAAGTAGACTTTAGACCATTAGATGAGCAATCTTAATTGCCCTGTTCCTCATACTAGCGAATCTATGGCACAGTCCAAAAAATGGCATGATTCTAACTAAGCTACATAAAATTTTTTGCTTGGTTTGCTCAGCAGTATTTACTCTAGATGAGATCTGTGTCAGAAAATAAAGATGATGTTCAGTGCCTTGCTGAATTAGATGCTTCATGCTTCCCCATTATAGCAGTGAACTACATATATCTATATTTAGATTCAGCCCCTGATATTTCCTCTTGCAGGCAGCCCTGATCACTCATCCCTGGTTTTTACTTCTTATCCAGTCTTCTGTGCCTCATTTTTGTTCCTGCCTTCCCTACATTTGCTTTCAGGCTTCATCATATCTTACTGGTATCTGAAATCCTCAGCTCACACAAGGCTCTTGTTCTTGCCCCTTGGTTTGATTCCCTCATAACCTCTTCAATTCTTTATCTTGCTGGTCAAAATTTGTCCAGGCTTTCCTCCTGATTCAGCTGAGTTTAAACAACAGGCAGGAACATCTACAGCCCAGTTGTGACAAATTAGGTCACACCTGCTGCACCTGCTTCTATCAAGTTTGAGAGCCTTGACTACTGTATATATAATAAAAACAACTTGTGGAGGCTGGGAGTCTCTACGCTGTGCTCAGTGGAATTTTCTCTATTGAATGTAACACAATAAATTTTGAGAATGGCACATCCGCTCTCCTCCACAATTTCAGGGGAAAAGTTAGAGGCAGGTTGAAAGTAGAAAAATGTAACAATGGCCATTAAACACAAAGATACCATTTCTGGATCAGGAATTCTACTGATTGCAAAACAGCTAAAACTGGGGCAATACACTAACAAGTCTCACTGCACACCGACCCTGCTCCATCCTGCTATTACCCACAGTTGGACACAGACTTACACAGACCAACATGTTTTTATGTTCTCAGGTAATCAGGGGAAAATCATCACCAAATTTTACAATTTTGTAATCAACTGTATTTACCAGGCAGAACCCAGAAAACTCAGTGTGGGGCTATACCATACGCTTAATACTGTCACTGCTTCAGGTACCCCTACAATTGCCTGAATGCCAGTGAAATGACTGATAGTACCAATAGACGTCTTCCAGAATAACAACATTCCTGCATGAACATCTCAAAGTTGAGGCAGTGCCCTTCCAAATGGCCTGTCTCTCATAGTGAGAAAGAAGATGCTGGCATTCCCTTCTCATGACTGTGCAGTGGCCCAGTGGACTGCTAGGAAGAGCCCAGATCCAGTGCAATCAGAACGAACAATGGCAAATGTCTCTCTGTCACGCAATATCATATACCCAGGGCACAGTGTGAATGTATTTATTCTGTGTAAAGCTTATGAAGAATTTGCATTAGAAAACACAGACAAATGGAAATGTTGTTTTTTTGCTGGTGTTTTTAAAGCAAATGCCACCCAAAGAACTATTTACCTATTTTCTGTTTCTGTTGTTGATGACGCTAGCTTTGCAATAAGAATTTTAAAAAAATATTTTTAAGCAATAGTGGGAAATGCATTTTTGCACTATGCAATTATATTAATGAAGAAATTTGTTTGATGTTAAATATTTATTCTTCTCCCACTCCAGTCCTACTTTTGATACTGCATATATTTTACAATGAAAAAAAAAAAGCATTTTTAAATGTCTGCAACCTGGTTTTGAGATTATTTGTTAATCATAATTCATTACAAACCTTAAGAGTTTGAGTGGAAGTTTTCGATTTAAAAAAAAATAATAAATTATTTTCAGTGGTCTGTTTTGCTTTAGTTGGCACAGTGAAAAAGAAAAAAAATTACCTGATTTGGGTTTAGCATGTAGAATTTAACTAAGCTTTATTTATTTTATTGTCAGAAGTAATAATAGGGAGTAATTTAAGTACTTTGAAGATGTGCATTTAGTGGTCTTTGAAGCATAATCCCATTAAGATTAATAATGAATTACATCTGAGAAAGACTACGTCCCTTAATGCTAATGTCTTTTGCAAGGTGGATAAATTGCTCAATTTAACAGCAAAGATGAATGTACAGACAAGCTGTAGTTCCACTGGCTAATCTGACATTGGAAGGCTATTATTTGGTTGTTTTCCATGGGAGGTTGGAGGGTGGGAGTGGTTGTTTTATCCAGAAGGCCCTGAGTCTCTTGCTCACTAAAAAGCTTTGAGGAAAGCCATACCTAGGGATAACCAGCTCTCTAGAAAATCACCACCTACTTCCCATGACTGCAAATCTTGTAAACAGTTTGTTTATTGCCAAATCCTTCTGTTTCCCAGCAGGTTTTGGTCATGAAGTGCACGGAAAGTAAGCAGCAGAAAAGGTGGACTGAAGAGCTAAGATGATGAAGGGAACATAGACAGCCTACTAATCTGTCTGAATAAGCTGCTTTTAGATGTCCTGGTCTTTCACTGGAACCAGTCTTTTACAGCATACAATTTCAAGCTTCATTCAGTTCTACCACAGAGCTCCAGAGGGAGGAGAGAGAAATGCAATTATTTTTCTTGTGATGCACATAGCTATGAAGAGAAAGGTTGATGCAAAGAATGGCCTGGCTCATTTAAAGATCAGGAGGCACAAACCCAAGGACTGAGTTCTTTACTATAAAAGTGGCGAGGTGCTGGAACAGGCTGCCCAGAGAGGCTGTGGATGCCCCGTCCCTGGAGGTGTTCAAGGCCAGGTTGAATGAGGCCCTGGGCAGCCTGGTCTAGTATTAAATGGGGAGGTTGGTGGCCCTGCATGTGGCACAACCAAGTTATGACACGCCTTCAAGATTGTACCAAGGAGGAATGATCTCCCCTCAGCCTCCTTCCAGGTCCAGCCTTGCAGCAGGGATGTGGAGGGGCAGATCTCTGTTCCAAATCAGGTAGGATAAGCGTCATACACAGAATGCCAGGCAGAACCTCCTTCTTTACCTCACTATTACACATGTCCATAAGCTAAGTCTTCGTCCTGCTTAGTTTGTGAGAGCTAAAGGGATCACATCACACACTGGTGTAACTGCAAAATCAGTGCTGTTTCACCCAGCAAATAATGATCTATGTCGCTTCTGATTACAATCGGTTCAAGGAGGCAACAAACCTCACAGTATGTGCAGCCTTCAAAGCACCTATTAAAAATACATTTTTATGTTGTAATTGCTTACTAAGATAGATGCATTGATTTTTTTTTTCCCTCGTGTCTGAGAAGTAATTGCATAGACTTATACTCAGAAGAATGCACATAATATACTTGAAAAACTAAGCATGAAGAATCAGTTTAAATTTCACTGAGTGTGAATTTGGGGAGAAAAATTATGCCTTCACCTTCTCACTACTAATGCAGTAGGGTTTATTTTTGAATGAAGGCAATATGAGCTTAAATTAAATGTCAAATATAATTTAACATTAAAGCATGAAGTGGCTGAGTGTGTGCGTGGCAAAACTAGCAGCTCTTCTGAGTGGTTAATTGCTATCTACAAAATAATAACCTATAAAAAGATCTCTCATTTTCAGTAGTGAGGCTTAAATTTACTGAGCTGGAATAATTCTAACAAAATAGAGCTCAGAAGCCTTTATAGCTACCCATGCCACATGAAGATACACAATGCCAAATAAAAACATCTGCAATCTGGCTGCCTACTTCTGTGGGAGATGTATAGACTCCTTTGGTAATCAGCAATGAGAAATAGACACTTCTAGGCTTCAGTTCATCTTGTCTTAAACTAGATATCTAAAATAGACCAGAAGAATCACATCTAAAAAATGCTTATTTCTCTCTGCTGACTGTTAAGGAAGCCAGAAGTGATTAATTCAGAGGCAGAAAGCTACAATGCAATGTGTAATTTTAATATTTTTCTGCCAATAGTTTCAACAGAGCAATGCTGTTTTATTTTTTCTTTTTCTCCCACTAATACCAGATAGGCAACTATTATTAAAACTAGAAAGTAGCTCCTGTATGCAAGATGCTGCCCACCTTAGAAGTCAATGAAATCCTTGCCAAATGAAACTCCAGCTCCTTTTGGAAGGCATTACAACAATCAGAACAGCTAAAACTGAGGAAAACTGTCCCAAAAGATATAACCTTACATCTATTTGTACTCCCACTTAATTCTAGCATAAGGCTGTCCCATAGGGCAGATCTAGACTCCTTTTTAAGCAAGTTGTTGGCTATCGGTGGGCAGAGGTCCGTGCTCTGTAGACCTCTGTCCAATGCTGTAGATCCGCTCTCTTCACCTGATTTGATCAGCTGAAGAACTCAGCCAGCTCAGCTCTACCAGAAGGGAGGGGCAATTTTACTAGAGGAAAAGAAAATAGAGCAGGCATCACATACATTTTGTACTAGTATCTATATAATTTTAGTGCACTACAGTAGGTGAGCTGCTGATACCAGTACAAGCCTCTTCAGAGAAACCTTGAAAGGTTCCCCTTTATTCCACTGAGATTTAAGATATTCAAGGCAAACTTGAAAGTAACATCTGGTATATGTTCTGATGACATAAGGACCAGCTATTGCTTGCTTTATGTTGTTTTCTTTTTCTTTTTTTTTTGATATTCCTAAATATATAACAGCATAAATAATATGGAATATCCAGACCCAAATGAATTGGAATTGCTCGACAAAATGATACGTTAATGGCCAAGCTATCACTGACTTAAATTGAGTCACAATATCAATCCTTTAGCATTCACAACAACTAAAAATCTAAGGTGGTTTCCAGAATATGAAATAACAGCATGTCATAGTGACAGCTCTAAACCAATTGTTTCTGCTAGAAGAATGAAGACGAGATTTGAGATAAGAGAAAAACAGAAAGCAGTTTTATCAAGACATCATTTAGGTCAGTGAATATAAAAATGATAGATTATAATTTTAATTGTGATTTCTTGCAGGCATTTAGGGATGTTTTTCAAATGTGTAACACATCTGACCCATTTCTATGTGGTGACAAGAACATGCTGGGTCTGTATAAGCATATGCAGCAACACAGAAGTTTTGATATGGAAGTCCGTATGGGTCACATAAAGCACACAATGGAGAGACCACGACTTCTGGAAAGTGAAATCAACAAAATCACCCCAAAAGTAAAAATAAGATAAATCAAGAATTGCTATATTCTCAAAAACCATTTCTCAAATTCTAGGTTTAGAGCACAGTGAGTTGTATGAATGAAAGAAAGGGAGGTATAAAAATCCTGGAATCATAAAGGAAGAGTAAGTAATTCCTATTTAGACTTTTCTAATAAAACAGATGTATCCAAAGCCTAAGGAGCAGCCTTATCACATTAAGACGAAGAACTTGGAAATGTAAGCAAGGATTAAGTCTCATTGAAAGCTACTGTTTTGCTTGGCCTCCTAAATCCAAAGTGCGGGGAGTGGCAAGCAGCCTGATACAGGATGAGGCCAGAGACAGCTCTTGGCCTCGGTAATGCAGTCACTCTCTGAATGGCCATTGCCAAACAGGCAGATCTGCGTGAGAGCTTCACGCAGTGGCAGAGCCTTGGGCACGGTGCTGACATCTCAGACTACTTAGCCAGCTTGGCCCCTGCTCACCTTCCCTGCGGATTATCAGGTGCCAGCCACAAGCAGTGTTGAGTGGATCCCATCAGTTTCTGCCTGCTGTGTCTGAAATGAGGCGCTGCCACATTGGCAACAGCATCTCAGCACTGAGCAAGCAGCCCTGAACTGTCTCATTTGCAACAGCAGGAGCACAGGCCTTCATCTGCCAAAGCAGCAATCACTCTACGTGACCAGAGTGGAGACAGTGGCTGTGCAGGAGGCTCCTCACCCCTGCCAGCTCTGGCCGATAATGAAGCTCAGATTGGTTTTCCAAGTGTGCACAGGACACACAGTCTCCTCTGCTGCCATCTCTCACCTTGACATACCATGGACATGCACTGAAGGGCTTAGGATTATATTGTGCTGATATCTGAGGACTGCAGTACAGGATGCTGTGTACTCCAGATTTCCAGTTGGGCTATTGATGTGGCCGCTCTTCCTCATGTAGCTTATGTGGAGTCTTTTACAACCTCAGTGCAAATCCTGCTCTGGGACGTCTCCCTCCACTGTCCCAGCTCACAACAGGATGCAAGGACAGTCTACCCTGTTACCAGATGTGAGTCTGCACCACAGAAAGTAGAAGGACAAGAAGACCACGACAATCACATCTTTCTTGTTTCAGAGGTATCCCATGCACTGATGTGCAACTACTCTTGCCAGCCCAAGACAGAAAAAGTGAAAAGAAGACAGGTACTTTGCTGGGCTATGTAAAAAAACTCCTACTTTGACTAGTGAAAAAGCATTCCCTGGATGCTATAGCACTATTTGGATTGACATAGATGGAATTTTCATTGAAGAAGGGTCAAGGAAATCTCTGTGGGACTTGATGTGGGTGATTGTAAGAATGTAAAGCAGGACAAAAGAAAAGTTCTGTACAGAAACTGCAGGAGATGCAGTAAAACTCATATGTGGGCAAATGTTATTTAATTCAGCAGAAGGTCTGCTGGCATCAGCTCAGCCAGTAATAGGTTCTCCATATTAGCAAATCTGAACCAGTGTGCTCTGGTTTAGTGCAATTACTGATTTGTGTCACTTGGTTATTTTGGTTTGTTTGTTTGTTTGTTTTCTCTCTAAGAAATCACCGAGTGCCCTTTTGCCTGCTCTGCCTTCTGTTTTCAAGCTCCTGTACAGACCCTGGATGATTTCAGCTGAAGTCTGGTAACTTGCTTCCATCACTGGCACAGTTCATTCACCAGCAGCTCTGACTTCTATGTATGGAAGTCAAAAGGAAAGTTTTAAAACAAGAAATAATCACTTTGCCTACAATCTGACCACCTTATAATATTGGTCTTCTTATTAAAAGACTATCTGTGGTATTTGAATGTATGATTTTGCATTCTTCCGCAAGCTAAATTCCATCACAACCTTAAGGTATAATGATTTATCAGAAGAGATGACAGATAACTCTAGCAAATTTTGCTGAGGTGCTTTAGATGTTACTGCTCTGTTGTTTTTCCCATACCTTTGCCAAAACTACTGTCCCTGGACAGAATGACAAACTAAAATATGGGCCTGTACTGCAGTGTGCCTTCAAACTGCTGAGATGGTATTCAAAATGATGCCCAGTCCTTTTTGCTCACCCTGTGAATGTGCAGAGTTAAACAAAATACTTTCAGCAAAAGTGTCAAGAACAAAAGCTGGTAAACCAGAAATGTCTCAAATCTCTGTTTTCTTTCCCACTTTTCCCAACGAATCCAAGTCACAACCATATTTCTTTACAGCTACCCTGCCTGCTAGCTGCTAATTTTAGCCAGGGTCCTCCATTACAAAGCACAATGAAAAGGAAGCTATGAAAGTATGGGATCCATGACTTTCCTAAACCTTTCATATTTTGTAAGTCCCCATCCAGCTCCTAAATATCTTTTCTGGTTCTATCACAATTCTAGCACATAGAATACAAAGTGCCAAACAGATTCAGCTATTTGTAAGAATAAGCCAAAACCTTCTGTCCTCTTTCAATGATCTCTGACTTTCAGAATCTCGCCTGAACATTCATCAAATATTCTCTTTGTCTGTTGTCATCCCCTCTTAAATACATAAAGAACTCATTCATGAATGTATAAACTTTTGTCAGTCTCCAAAGTAAATGGAGATTTCCTTTAAAAGGCTTCCTTTAAATCAAAATCACTCAGTGCATGGTGCTCTGTACTGTTATCCACCTTTCTTCAGAGAGCGCGTCTGCTTTTGATCCTTTATTCCTGACTTCTTCCCAGCACTGATTTTTTTCCGTCAATTTGGAAGCCGTGTCTTACGTTAATATTTAGATGGCATATTTTGATGGTTTTTCTTTAGTGTTTTTTAAAAATATCTCTTTCAATATTGGTGCTGATAAAGGTTAATGAAGCTCAAGGATAACATAATTGAGGTTTCTGTTTGCCTTACCCACTGCCCACTGTTATTTGAATATACTGTGGTATTGCAGATGGACCAGAAACCTCATTTAGGTTTTATCAGCCTCTGCATCCACACAGGTACCAAGCTTGGTCCATCCTACTACAGAATAAGACCCAAACTCATCAAGGTCAAGGAATAACTTAAGGAATAAGGATCAAGTTCCTCTTCAGTAAGCAGAGATCTCTGTCTCTCATGTTACAAGCCAAGGGAATTACAGTCTTGCTGTCATAAGGCATTTCTGTCAAGTTCATTCTGCAGAGAGACCACCATCCAGGATTTAGGAGTCATATCAGCCGTTTTCAAACAGCATTCAATACTATTTGGACACCATTTCATGTAATACCTTTCTCTAATGGTTAAATTGTCTTTTTTCATCTAGTTAGAAGAGTGACAACGAGGTTGGAGATACTGAGCCAATTCTAAGATACAAAAGTGAAGAGCCAAAAAGTAAAGAAATCTTTTTGGCTGAATTACAACTTCTGTGCATCTCTCTATATAAACTTCACTAATATATATAATAAAATATATTTTAAATAAACTTTTGCATTGCACTCACTTGCAGAGATAGAGAACTCTCTGTTAAGAAGCAATGGAGAACTCCGAGAAAGAGTAATTGGAAATGTGTCTTTCTGCAGCTCCTATTCACTGCTGGTGTTCAGCAATAAAAAGAGAATTGCAACCATGAATCACTAACACTACTGTGCTGTCTTAATACTGCCTTTCAACAACTGAAGTGACAAATACCATTTAGACAAGGAGAAACCCTTATATATCTGATACACCTCCAAATGCTCTGTGATTAATGTTTTTTTTTTCTTAAGAAGAAAAAAACCCCAAATAAACAGCGCTTGAACAAAAAATCCCACATCCAACAATGTAGTCTTCTAAAAGTCTGATGGAATGAGGCCATTGGTAAGCAACAGTACAACTTTACATAGAAAAAACCCCAAACACTTTACCAAGGCTATCAAAAGAGCTATTCTTTTAGTTAGTTTTGGAGTAAATAAAACAACACTTACTCCTTTAAGTGATTTGATTGCATTAAATGATTCATTTGCATTTAGTTGTCTAATCCCAGGGAGGTTATTGTGCTGCAGCATACTCACACATTCAATCAGACCATTCTTTAAAGCCAAGTGCTGTGGCTTCTAAAGTGGAAGCGTGGATGCTGGATTTCAGCGGAGTTGGAATCCACTACATAAATTAGTTTGCTATTCTGTATTGTCCCTATCATGTTTGCTTGTTTAAACAACACCGATCTTTCAGCAGTGGGAAATGGGTGGCCCCGGGGAACAGGAAGGATTCCTGACATGCCACGTGGCCCCTCAGGAATCACTAAGGGATGTGTTTGCAAAAGCTGGTGGCTGTGCCGTTCTCGCTGTGAGTACTTCTTGAACTGCTTCCATAAGCCTCTTTGGGATTATGGTCCTACAACGCTTAGCTGGAAGGCAGTTTGAGCTTCAAGAGTGGACCCCTCCCCAAAGTCAATATGCCCTTCATACCTCAGCGCGGGGCTTGAGTTTTTCGTTAGGTTGCTTTCATGGCCACTTCTGCCTATGTCCTTTTGCTGCCCCTTGCACTGGTCCTCATCCAGATTACAGAACTGAACGGTAAAAGACTATAAAAATAAGGAAGATCTGATTTTCACCATTTCAAGCTCCAAAATGGCCCACCATGGGTGAATACTGGTTTAATGCAAGGAAAAGAGCGTTAACACATGGCTACCACTGGGGTAGGACAAAGAAGTGTTATTGGCAACTGTTTAACTGTATTGTTAAACCACACTCTCAGTTTATCCATCAATAAAAAGGAGTAAAGGTCCTTCCCCACACACAATGCTTTAGGAGCTGCAGTTGTAAAAGACACTTACGTAAGTGCGAATACACTTGGAATAAATGTTGGCATTTAGGCAGGGGCAGTGGGGGTGGGAGGTGAGACAGCCATTACATAACATAATCCACCACAGATTTACATCTTGACCAGGACAAACTGGATGTCTCAGAAATTAGCAGTTAAACAAACACCAAATCTGTAAAACCTATTCAGAATTTGTAAAATGTATTGTTGTTTTATTATTGTTATTTTTCTTGATTGCGTTTGTTCTGCTTAGAAGAAATAAAACACAGGCGCTCTTTCTTTTAATTGCTGGGCCTATTCTTTAGTAAACAATGAAAAGTGATTAGAGATGTTTTTTGGCATGCACAGTCCAAAACCACCTAGTGAGAGTTCAAAGAACAAAGCAAATGCTTATTGGAAGAAATTACTCAGCTAACTAAACTTGTACATCTGAGTCAGACGTTTTTTCAGCATCTTTACCCCATTTATCAATGCACAATTACTGTCACTATTGAGTTGTGTCATTAGGCGTAAGGTTACAAGTGCCAGTCGGAATAAAAAAATCGCAGTAATGTTGGCATAATTTTTCATTATCATCTTCATTAACCACAGCTAGTGGGAGTAAGAGTTTATCCTTGCTGTTGTCATTGTCATGACAACGCTTCCAAAGCTTGTCTGCCGAGAGTCCACCAGATACAAAAAACCGAATGTCCTCATTATTCCGCTTCTCACACTCTCACCCATGCCAAGGGTGATCCAAGATGCACAGGGCCCTTGATTTATCCCCTGTGATTTCTCTTGACAGCCTGGTATGGTGTCTCAGCTTAAGGCAATCGGTCTGATTTCACAGTTTAATTACTGCTAATCTGAAGGAGCGTGGCCAATGCTAATGAGCCAGCAGCAATCAAAGCAATAATGGCTAAACTCACCCTGTTTCATTCTTCTCATTTTATTAAACTACCCCTGCCCTGAAATAAGCAAATAATTTCTCCCTCACCACACAACTGCACTGAGAGAACAGACAAGCCTGATGTACAATTTGGTGTTATTCCAAAAGGAGACTGCAAGATTCCTTTATATTTTGCACTTAAAACCCTGTTTAATGTTAGTTTCTAAGCAGCTTTGATTCAATAAAAGAACCAATAGCTGTAAGAATCACTAGGACTTGTTAGCAGATCACTTCTATCTTGACCACAGAGCATCCAGATGGGTTGGCATCCTTGGGATGGATTTTTGCAGTTGGTCATGCAGCTTTTGCAAGAATAAAAATACATATGACAGCCATGCTGAACAGAACCTAGAGTAAAGGCCCAGAAAGGGCTTTACTGCAGAAGGAGGCAGTTGTAAAACTGGGTAACAACTTATCCAAGTAGCGGCCTCAGCCATCATCATCTAGGAGTGACCTGCATACTCCACTTTCCTGAGCTTTTTGTCCCAGTGTTGAAATAGATGAAGGAAAGCCTGAAAAAAAAATGATTAGGACTGATTTCTGTCATTCGCATCAGCACAAATATCATTCACCAGGAAAATGACAAGATCCTGGCTACATGTCCATTTCTCTGCACATCCACCAGCTACCACTTCCTTCAGATAGTTTCATTTGCCTTTTTCTTCAGCAAGCGAAGGGTCTGCTCTAAAATATCTACCAAACTTCCCTGGGATGACTTGATCAATGTATAAAACCTTTTACCAGTTATTGTTTAAACAAAAAGTCACACATTACAAACAAAGGCCCCAACATCCTTGTAAACCCTAGCTATTTCGGGCAACCCTTCTAGAGCTGTCGCATATTTACTCTGGTGAGCCATAAGCAGACTCTGGCCCATTCTGAATTAAGCAGAAAAGCTGTGCTTTTCTGTGCACTACGGGTAATTTATGATATATAAATAGGAGGTTAGGCAATATTTTGCTTGTTAAATGACACAAGGGAAAGAATGATAGAGAAATCAGCCAGAAATAAAAGCCTTCTGAGCAAATTCTGAAGAATGTGAACTACTTGCCTGATGCGTGTCTCAGGTTTATCTGTCATTAAGCCACACTTGGTGGTGTTCAGTCAACCTGAGGGAAAACAGACCTTAAGAACTTTGTGGACATCCAGGAATACCTGACCAGAGTGGAAATATCTTGCCATCTTTGCAGATAAAAGGTGTTTAATAAAACAATAAATATTAGAACGTACCATTTGCTTTTTACAGCAGTATCATTTAAATGTGCTATATAGCAAGGCAATATCACTAAATCATTTTACCTCATCCATTCCTTCAAGACCTGTTTTTTCAGTGATCATTTTTACATTCACTATATTGTATTAAATACAGAAAAGACCAGGCTGCAATACTATAATTATGATGCTATTTTACAGTGTTTTCAAAGTTGTTTTACCTGCTTTCTTTTCTCAGTATCTGTACATGAAAAACAATGCTATGGGTACTTACAGCATATTTCCATAAGATATATGAGAGTGTGTCAGAAGAGGTGAACATCTTTCTAATAATATTTTGTACTTCATCATAGCACTGTCAGGAGATGCCAATGGAGACTCTAAGTCATTTTAAAGAACCACTTCATTTACAGGGATGGAGTTCACTCCTAATTAAGTTGGAAAGCCTCTGGGGCTTTCCCCAGCCTTTGCAATTCTGATTTCCTTGGAGAACTCATGGTAAATCTAAGAGATTCAGAGATTTCAGTGTGATTAAGGCCCTGTTGACAAAGACATTAAAACGCCGCTAGTCAAACTATGCCATAAACCACACACAAAAATCCATGTCCACAATAGCACCAGGAACTTGAAAAAGAAGTCTGCTGGTAAGACAGTAAGATGGCTTAACTAAGAGGCACAAGTGGTAATAAAGAAAAGAATTGGGAAAAATTTGGATTAAAATTGTAAAAGAACTAAAAAGAAAAAAAAAGAAAAGAAAAAAACAACCAAAAAACTCCAACAAAAACACCCATGCAACTATAAAATGGAACTGAATAACTTGAATCCCACTTAAGCTGCTATATTAGCTCTTTCTGAGTGGGCTGCACATAAAGAGGCATTCCAACATGGAAGGCAAAGAAATATCCTCTCTGTTATAGTATGTGAATTGAAATATCTACTCACAGTTTTTCCCCTTTTATTAAATATCCATCAGGAGGTCTGGGTTGATAAGATGTTATCATTCAAGAGCAAGTAGCAGACACAGGGATTTTGGCAAAATTGAGGTCTTATAAATTTGGGTCAAAGAGAGTGAGTTACACTGAAAAGCTGTAATAGCTCAAGGAACTAACTTCATGTTTTCCTGAATAATGGAAAGTAGCACACCCATTGCATAATCCCTCTCTTCCTGCAAATGGGAACTGACAGCACAAGTGTAAAGGTTTTTTGTCACTCAAGTGCTACAGTCATCAAGTAAGAGATGTCATTAATAAATGTAGGGTATTTTAGAGAAATGTGGTGTGATGGATTCCATGACAAAGGAAACATAATAACAAAGACATCTAAAACACAGTGCAGGGACATAGTAGCTGCATGGAAGCAATACAAAGAAAGAACAGAATAGTAAGAATACTGAGCTGATTTCCTTCTGAGTGATCTTTCTTCCAGCACTGACTAGCTGTGGATCTGGCACTCTGGTACTCTCCCTCGAAGAGGAATCTCAGAAGATCTTCAAGTGGCTAGACTCAATGCTATTGAGAACACGTTTCCTGCATAGTTTGAACTGTCTCAATTTTTAAGCTATACAAAAGCAATTGCCTGCTATTACTCTAAAAGAATGTTGCTTTTTTTTTTTTTGCAGAACAGCAGCAGAGAGCACTGGCAGGTCAGCACTGTGGAATGAAGGAATCTGAGGAATCACATGGAAGAAACAGAAAAGATCGTGTTTGACGCAAATGCAAAGAGAGAAAACCAAAATGAATAAAATTGAAGAGACCTTCAAAAAGAAAGAAATGTCAGAAGCAAAGGAAAATAATAAAAAAAAGCAAACTTGGTTTGTTTAGCAACCAAGACTAATTCTCCTTCCTGTTAGAAAAGACCTTCATAGATCAAAGTATTAGAGTGCTCTGAATTCCACTTGGGCAACCAGCGATATCCTGATTAGATTTGTATTTAAACAGAATTCTCATACATTTCAATTATTAGAATCATTGGAGCCAAGTGCTCTTTCAAGTTAGACCTAAATTATCCTCTCTCTAACAGAAAGTGAAAAGGCATACAATATTGATACCAAACATTGTTCTGTAGAGCCATATATACTTTTAGCAGTCACAAGCATAAATGGAAGCACTCAGTATTCATATGCTTTCACTGGTTAGTTGAATACTTGTTACAGCACAAAAAAAACAACCAAAAACCTACACTCTAGCATATTTCTGACTATTAATTGCTAAAATATTGAAAGTACAGTCTTTTAGGCTAGTCTTCAAAATTATTCTAAAGAATAATTATCCCTGTGAGCTCAAAGAAAAAAAAAGAGAAGAGAAAGAAAAAAGAAAAAAAAGATGCTATAAAAGGGATAGATTTTCATATATTGGAGATATGTATGTTCTAAAAGTAAGTGCCCTTGGTGGAAAGTCAGATGTATCCCAAAACCAGAGGCCTCTTTAGGTTATGCTGTCTGTTAATTTGTACATTTGACAAACATAGCGAAAGAAATTGAGATCTATTGAAACAGCCCTGGAAGACGTGCTTATTCACTGCTATTAAAAAATAATGGGTAATACCACCCGAACATAACATAGAGGTCTGGAAGGTATCTCTAAAGGAGTTACGGGAGCCAGTGAGAATTCTAGTCTTACTGTAATGCACAAGAATGTGGGCAAAACATTGTTCCTTTAAAACTGAACAAATTCTGTAAATAACTGCTTCTCAGATTCAACATCAGCATTTTGAAACCAGGATGACAAAGACTCTCATTGTTTTTAACGTGTTTTCATTTCTAGAGTATCATCAATATTAATAAAAATTACCAATTTTTAATCTACTCTGATTCTCTGACAGCACTGTACGAAGTTTAATGTCTCAACTTTTCCTTCTTGCTATTCAGTATGCCCTATAGGGGTCATGCTGTTCCTATGGCTTATGCGGTCTGTAAAATCTTAATGTGTGCACAGGATAATGGGGAGAATTCAAAAGCACAGGAGATTTTCAATGAATAATCTCAGATTCAGAGAACCGCCTCCCTACTCCTATCCCCAGATTTTAACCACCAGAAATGATGATACCCAATCACAGAATCATAGGGGTTGGAAGAGTCCTCTGAACATCAAGTCTTCTTTGTGGCTTCCCTGCATGCCCTCATAACATTTCTATTCCTCCCAAGCAGCTAGACCTCTTTTCTATGTTCCATGGACTTTCTTCTTCCATTTGAGCTCCTTTCTCATTATGATACAGCAGAAATGTGAGTTTCATCAGTGTTTGCTCCTGTCTTGAACCTCCAACCAATCCCATCCTGAAGAAAGCAGCCTCTTTGTCCTCGCTGCATTTTCTCAGTTTTCTTCCATAATATCTGTGCAACCTCCTACTTCTACTCTCAGATAATTTCCTTTAGCAGCAATTTTATCCAAAAGATGGCATCTCATTTCATTTGCAAAAGGCAAAAGAAAGTAAAAAATGCTTAAAATATCATGGAAGTATGGAATTTTTTTTATGCATCTCTCCCTCAGTGTCTTCCTGTGAGTCCCAGCTTCTCTGCTGTATTAAATGCAGTTACCTGGACAAAGTTTTCTCCTACCTTGTAAGAAACCTATTTCTCTGGCACCCTAAAAAGGAGAATACATAACAATAATAATTAAAGAACAAAGAATGTTTGCAACTTTTCCCTTAGCCTGATAAAAATCCTAGTGGAACAAACCTATCATTTATCTCTAAACTCGTCAACAATGTATCTGAATTATGCTTTTGTAGTTGAAATAACTTCAGAAAACTGCTAGGTGTACACCTGCTGTTTTCACCAAGTAATTCCTTCAGAAGGTAGGAAAACCCTATTCCTATTTGCAGTTCTCTTATGAAGAAAAATAAACAGAAATTGCAGTAGGAATTCACCAGATCAAGTCTAATTTCAAGTAAGTAAAATGTCTGGGCTGGAAAAGTAATTCAAGTGTACAGCAGAAAAAAAAAAAAAAGTGTTGGCTTGAAAAATAAAAATTCAGAAGTGACTTAAATATGGCAGACCTTGCTAATCTGTCCCATCTCTTGTGTGTAGAAATTATCATTTTATTTCTTCGAAGGGTTCAGTTTACATAACTAGCTCATACACCTAACAATCACTATGTCTAGCTATCGGTATCAATATTTATACTGCACTGCATCCTGTGTTCTCATGGGACCTTGTGATAGTGCAAATTAAATGTCTGTTACCCTGTTCTACCTCATCAGGTGAAGTCCCAGAGTCACAACTTGACTCTGCTTTTTTTGTCACTGAGAAGGTAAAACATACAAGTTTTTTTTTGCTGGATAGAAATGAGGTCATCACCATTAAAGGCGATAACAACTCAAGATGGCTGTACAGAGTTGGAAATGGAACACTGACAAGCCCAGATGTTAATTGTTTTGGGTTGTTCATAGTCATTCTGCATTGCACTTCTCCCTTTTAAAACATTTCCATACCAGACAGTAGCAATGCTCTCCAGAAATGGTGTCTGCAATCTTCATCCCATCCCTGCAGCAATATTCAGTGTTCTCACTGAGACTTTTAGGGTGTCACTAGCTGCAGGTGTCCACTTCTACACAGTCCACAACTGAGGTTGGTGTGAGATTTCCACTCCTTTTAAGCCTGCAGCCCCATACTCAGCAGACTGCCATGCGTAGGCAGCAAGCCACAGAAGTGACAAAAACCAGGAATGGTCACTCCAGAAACCATGAAGAAAACAAACACACAACAGAAGCACTGCACTGTTGGTCAAAAGGCACTAAAAAGTTACAAACAAATCCTTCCCGAAGGATTATATAAATATTACGTTTCTATATATTGTAACATGTATTATATATTGATATAATATGGATATAAGCAAAGTTGTGAAAAAATCAGTTTTCCTTAATTCTAAGCAGCCTAATCACTTCAGTGGATGAAATTGCACTTCAAACCATTTTAACTGCACCTAGAATTTCACTCTCTGGTATTACAGGTACTGTACCATCCTTTACAATAATCTCTGTAGGACAGGAAGGAAAACAAACACCCACCTTTCATTTCAAATTATTTTTAGTAGCACACATGAATCATCTTTGTCAACATAACCCAAAGGATATTGAAAGCCATTGGAAAAAGTAGCACAGGTTACTCTTTTCATCACATCATTAAGCATGTCCACAATTCTTTAAATCGTGCTCTGTCAAATATTTTTGGATAAAATGTTATTAAGCTTCTTAATCATGTTCTTCAAAGAAGAACATGGATGATTTTTCTGCAGTACATTATTTATAGACAGGGAAAAAAAAATAGACACAAGCAATCTTCAGGCTCCCGGTTTGATAACTTCACATAATTCAGTAAAGAACCAGAGATGCAACAGATATACACATTTAAAGCAGCTTCAGTGATTCTGGAGAAAGATTGTTGTGAAGCACCAAAATGAATGTATTAGTCAGCCATTATTTTAAAAGCCTGAACTGCAAAGAGACTGGGGGAGGGGGTAGGGGAAAAAAAGAAAGAAAAAGCATTTATTGAAACATTTAGTCCTACTAGAGGCTTAGACAGCCTGCTGTGCTCTTGGTCAGAGCCACAAAGGGATTCAGACACGTAGCTCTTTTGGGGATATGCAGCTCATAATCCCAAGGGGACTTCAATGCTTAAAAGCCTTGGAGAATGTGGATCTTTGTGCTCTGCTCTTTCCCAGCTGTGCTGAAACAGCAACAGCATTGGATAGTAGCGAGCATTTGCACTGAACAACATTGTGTTATGCTAATATATAGCATTTTTACATATATACCTCCCTCCTTTGAGGTCCTCCTTAGCAGTGAAAGAGGTAATATCATCCAAACTGGACAATGAGTGACTCACGACTGTGATGAAAACAGCCTGCTGCTCTCATTTTAGACCATCTTCTGACTCAATCTTGTCAGTTTACACTTAATTTGCCTCCTCATTAACTTTCCAACCATAAAAGATGATTTTTTTGCTACTTAAATAAAAACTAAGGAGATAACTAAACATCCCCCTGCAGATACAAAGCTCTGTGGTTTAAGATGTGTTTATTATTTCCTGTGCTTTAAAAAAATAAAAGCCTCTCTCACTGTCAAGTCAGCAGACCACACCATGTGGACATTTCTCATTCATCCTAAGGCAAAGGCACCTGGGTTATCACATCAAGCAAGTCTTCCCTCAAAGAAAATCAGCTTTAGAATTGGAACCCTTGCTATTCACTACTTGAGCCAATTTAACTCCTCTTTAGTTAGGCATAAAGATATGTGTAGCCCTGCCTCAAGATGTCTTCTAGAAAGTCTAAAAGAAGGAGTCAAAGGGACTGTGATAGAAAAAAACACCTGAAGTCGGAGGCCAGAAAGATGATGAGGTGGGGTTTACATTTCCTGAGATTAACCAGCAGCACACACACAGGAGCAGATGTGAGTGTAGGGAAGACTCCCCAGGAGAGAATCTTTTCCCTTCAGAAGACTTAAAAATGTCTACAGTTGGAATTTTCCAAACTTGGGTCTCATTGGTCCATTCTCAGATATGTCAGATGTACAGAAGAACCAAGGAAAGCTGAAAATTCATGCTTACTAAAGCATCCTCACTTAGCTGAAAGCTGTAAAATGGTATTTCCCTAATGTAATCTTCTACCTCTGGTCAGTCAAAGACTGAGTTCTTCCTGAACTGAAAATTGCATCCAGATCACTGCATTTAATAACCTTTGGTGCATTTTTCTGTCCTGTATTTCCCTAATCATTTCTTAACTTCCTTTAAACATGCAGTATCCAAAATGTCTTGTGGTAATGAAATTTCAATTTATTTTGCATTACAAAGAAAAAGTGCTTTTCAGCTGCTTGGTAATTCTTGCTCTGTGGTGATGAGGGATGATCACCCTTCCATATCCTCCGGATCACTGACAACTTCTACACATTTACACATCTTTGTTGTCTGCTGTATCACACACTTTACGAGTAGACCTCTTTCCCAGAATGACAAAATTTTGTTCAGCTTTTCCTGGTAGAGCAACTTGATAACTCTGCTCAGGCTTCCATCTTTCAGTTCCATCACACCCTACTGGAGACAGGCTAACAAGAGCTGCACAACATTACAAAACACACACGTCACATGTTAGAGCCATGAAGGAATTCACTTTCCTGCACTATTCCTTTCCTGGTAATTCCTTTTTTTGTTTGTTTGTTTGATGAAGCTGCATTTTTACACACTTCTGGGCTGTGTGCCAGCATGATGTGAGATGACGACATTTTTCGGTGTTGTTTTTCCAAGCCCTCGCCTCTCTCCAATCAGCTGTTCTGTGGGATGGCTGTCTGGGAAAGAAACAAATCGGCCACGATGGAACAGTCACTGGTACTGGCACTCAAGCCAACCCTGCTATTGATTTCATCTGCAAGTGAGTGATGCCGTTCTGAAAAGTCCCTCTGGGAGAAGGTGGGTTGCACCACGGCTGAGTGGCTGCATTAGATGCCGCAGTATTCTAATGTAATTAGAAAACAGCTGTGAAGGAACAGCCAATTGTTTTTTGGCAGTCACGGCTAATTTTGCACCAATAGAAATGATGAATCAAATCCTGCAAGTTTACAATATCTGCTGAGAAAGTAACGGCAGAAGCCATGGTAATGATTTTAAATCTTGTTTATACCACTTTTGGGCTGATGGAGTGGTCTCTCATCCCTCAGAAGACTCTGGTGTGAAGGAATTCCCACATGCTTCATCCTAACACCCACTGGGATGGGGAGAGGAGGGCCAACATGTTGGAGGTATGGAAACCATACAGCCACTTCTCAGCCACAGACTAAAAATACAACATTTCTATTTCTTTCCAGAGCAGGAGCCATACCACTGAGCCATGCATTATTCGCCCCTCACCAATCAGAGATAAAACTGGCAAGAGAGTATAATACAACACGTCTAGTTCCTACTAGGTTTTCTCTGACCGCCATCCCCTGTCCATTCACTGTGTAATAATGAATCAGAAATACTCAGCCAGAACCGCATTACTCCATTAAACACATTCCTTATACCAGTTCCCTTAACAAATAAACACCCAGCTCCATTAAGGCTATCGAATATCAGCCTGTGAACTATCATTTGCTGCTAAAATATGGGCAACTTTACTGTCTGAAATATGAAAATAATCTCTAGGGCCATATTTTCTTGCTTAGGCCCTGACAAGATCTTCCAAAATTACTGCATGTGTCAGCTGGGATTAGAAATACTTCTTAACAGGATAGCTGCTAAAAGCATATTTTTGCATTTGTCTCAGTGCCCATTAACATGAACAAATTCAATCCAGTTGACAATATGTTCACATAAGTGCTAACTTTGCGATAAACGTTAAAAACAGTATTTGAAAATGGCCCTTTGCCCTTGTTCTGCCCTGAAAATAGCTACATGTCAGTCTTCAGAAGGCAGTATTTTTGGCCAGATAGCCAATAATTTTAATAGAATTAGCACGGGACAGAAATACCATCCAAAAATGGATTCATGTTTAATCTGGTAATCTGATCCCATATGGCACTTTAAAGAGTGGGAGGAATTAGTGTTTGCTGCTTAAAGAAATTACCCAGAAAATGACTGCCAAAGATAGACCCAACAGCATCTCATCAGCACTCAGTGTGAAAAAGACAAACAGCACAGGGACAAGAGAAGTTAAAAGGTGAGCCAGCACAGACAGACAAAATTTGTCCTGCATGACTGGGAGAGGGATAACAATTGGATGATAAAGACAACCTCACAGAGTACTGGACAGAATAGAAGAGGCATTAGAATATGTTGCACAGAAGGTTGGAAGGCAGTTTGAAAGCTGAACCTAACAATTTGCCAAGCTCCACCCTTAAATTCCCATTCACCTTGTGTGTTATGAATGCATAAGAAAGCACAGATCATTCCCGTATTTCTCTCTCATCATTCTGTACAGGAAGCAGAGGGACACTGGCATCACAGTGACCACTCTGGCTCCAACCTGGGGCTGTTTTTCTGGTGACAATCTCAGGGACCTTTTTCTGGGTCCCTGCCTGCCTCCTTCAGCCCTGCTGACCCATTTGTCTGCAGGGCTTCATGGTGAACTGGATCAGAAACTCATCTCACTGCTAATCCTGTTAAAGAATTAAGAAAGGACTGAGCGCGTTTTTAATTCAGCGGAGGTCACCCAGTTCAGCTGTGGTCCTGCAGAAAGTGGCGGTGGTGCAACCATAGAGCCACCTCTGGAGGGAACAGCTGGGGATGAATGGAATAAATAGATGGGGACGGAAAGGGAAGAAGGAATGGCTCACGCTGCCTTTGGTGCTACAAGCAGTGTCAGCAGAAATGCAGCCTCAGAGCTCCCAGGGTGGGCTGCTACCAAGGTGTTAATATCTGTGAAAACACAGCAAATAGGGCTTCTCTGCAAATAATAATTAAAAAAAAGAAAAAAAAGTAATGATGACCAGAGAGGATAAAAATAGCTGAGAGATGAAATGTGATGACATCCAAAGCACTTCAGATTCTGGGCAGGCATGTCAATAATGTAATGACACCTTTCTACATTCCTTCTATCAGGAAGTGCAGCTTCCAAAAGCTGCCCCACTCTGAAAAGCCTCCATTCATGACACTTGGCCTATATGCCAAAATCCTGCAGGGCATCAAGAACCCTTGTGGTTCACTGAAATTATGGAAGCTGAAGGGCATCAAAATGATAGCCAGTGAAACTGCAGCTGAAACAAAGCAGGATTTAATCCTCGCAGGTTGCAAATCTATTTAGTGACATAGCAGTGTAGCACAGGTTAGAAACTAGAAGAAAACTACTTTCCCCTTCTACCTCCCTTGAAAGGGAAGTATTTAGCACAACAAAGTGCTTGCTGTAAAACGAAATAAGATGTGTCTGTTCCCATATGGAGATTACACAAACTATACCCCTAAAGAATTATTCTGTTGCTTACTCCTGGGGTAAGTGTGCAGGATTTATCTACAAAAGCAGCTCAGACCAGGGCAGTACAGTGGCTAATGAAAACCATGCCAATATGTGTCCAAATCCTTTTCTTTGTGTCATTGGTTCAAGCACACCAATTTGTGACAGAGCGACGAAATGAAAAATCACAGCCCAGTGCACAGAGATAATATAGACAATAACTAAGCTTTTGCCGCGTGCTTATGCACACATGCAACACCCAGCATTCAGCTCTTTGCTGCCTCACCAAAGCCAACAGCCCCAAGATAAGAAGTCCAAATTAGGGTGAAGAAAATAAATAAAATATAATCTGCCAGGTTCAGCCTGCAAACACAACGAAGCACAATACTTTTTTACTCTTATCCTATAGTTCTGATCCACCACAGCCCTCAAGTCCTGCACAAATATCCAGTGGCAGGATTAGTGCTATGGTATTATGTGCTTAATGGATAGACACTTTCCTGTTAATTCTCCCTTCGTTGCCACCCACCTACTTTCTCTCCTTTTATAATACCTAAGGATGTCAAAAACCTCCCAGAAATGTAATTTAAGAATTAGAATTGACTGTATCTAAA
Organism: Perdix hodgsoniae; assembly: GCA_035772895.1. Classification (NCBI taxonomy): domain Eukaryota; kingdom Metazoa; phylum Chordata; class Aves; order Galliformes; family Phasianidae; genus Perdix; species Perdix hodgsoniae. Next base: position 3,966,982 of record JAPSGF010000005.1, read on the forward strand.
AGGTCATTTCATTACTGAGTTAAAAAAAAAATAAAATAAATAAAGATACGAAAATCCCACATGTTGCCTTAATGAAATTTCCTCAGGTGTCCTTAGGAACCTGTCTTGGGGGAAAAGACCCCCACAGTGTCCTAATATCAGAGCAAGGCCACATTAGCCTGTTAGTTGTCCCCATTTGCCATCAGCCAGAGGCTTGCCTGGATGTTGGAGCAGCTGCCACCAGACCTCCATATTATGACTAAAGGTGCACAGCATGTAAAGAAAGTAAAAACGCAAAAGCATATATGCATCTTCCTCCTTACCCAGCCCTCTCAACAGTATTCTAATCTCCAAGAGACAATGCTGCAATGCACTTCCAGGCTCCTTTTCACTAAGGACTGGCCATGTCTGCACCTCCACAAGCCCCCAAGCCTCCTGCCATTACCAGACAATTACATGGGTCAGTATTTCATGTGATTACAAGGTTTGGCCTGGAAAGATTACAATTTGCCAGGCTAGCAGGAGCTAGGCTAGAGGGCTTCCCCAATTAATAACAACCCCAGTGCTGTCTCCATTGACCCTTCCCAGGCTGTGCTCCATTCCTCTTGTTCTGTTTCCCCTTTCCCTTCTCAAAAATCCCCATTTAACTCTTTGCAGAAAAATAACAAACAGGTCAGTCAAGGTGACATAAAAGCAATTTCCCTACACTCATCTTCTTTGTGCTCTGGACAGCCAGGATTTTCTTATTTCACGTAAGAGAAAGGAGAACGATGTGTTTCTAAACCAATATTTTGTTTGCCCAGCACTCTAATAGGCAGCGTCACTATCAGTGCATTTGGCTCAATAACAGCTCAGTGGTTGCTGCCCATCAGCTTTTGCAAAAGAAAATGTATTGGCAGGTCAGAGATTAAAAATGGCAGATTCAGTGTACCTAGAGCAACTGTAACTGTAATCCTTTAGCAAACGTATCCCAGAAGAGGCCTTCAAATTCTGAAGTGTGGTTAAAATGAGGGTGTCAGTAAACACCTTCTCTTTTTCTCTATTTTTTCTTTATTTTTTAAAGAATTGGGATTTGGTTAAAATAAGGAAGATACCTTGTCTTTTATACTGTTGTACTGTTTTAAGGTCTTTGCATTGCATTGCTTCTTTATATTGTTTCCAGATTCAGGAATAACCAGATGGGCATATATTATGGTGTGTCCTGCAGGACATAAGACAGAAGAGGGACCCTTGTTTCAGCTCAATGATCTTACTGAATCATTGAGACTTCAGGACAGATGTTTGAGACAAGTTCAGAAGAACAAGAGTGATGAATTCATTACTTTCGTCTAGGTGCAAAACCAAAGGGAACTAATTACTGGAGACCCTGGCAAGGCAACAAAGACTCCAAGCTCATATCTTCAAAGGATTTAGACACTGCTTTAAATTTAGCACAGGTTCCTATAACTTTTACTAAGTAAACTAAAAACATTATAATTTTGCATTCCTGAAAAGAATAGCACCAAAAAAAAATTACAAAAATAATCAAGCAATTAAGCCATATTATCTAGAAAGACCTAATTCTCCTTGCATCTCTGCTTTTGCTTTTACAAAAGTTCAGCCTACCACTTAATATGAAAAGCACGGGCTGGAGATGGGAAAGGAGATGGGTAAGATGAATGTCATGAAAAAAAGCTGGAATTAAAGGATGAGTCTCATCAATCTTAGCTTGTATTTGTGATGAAGACAGTGCAAAGTGAATATACACCTTAAATAAGAAAGAGAATGTCAAAACCATGACAGTTTTAAATCCAAGGTCAACAGTTGCTTTGAAAGAGTTTTCTTAAGCAGTTTTGATGGATTCACAATTTGCTGAAAGTTTTATGTAAGACAGTTTGACACTTTATTGCCATAACTTTCATGGCATAAAAATTTCAAAGCCTTCAACTAATAGCAGATCCATCTGAAGAAAATTACAGTCCCTCAACCTCAGGTTAGTTAGTCCATGAAGGAGTTCCCAAATGCTAAGTAGGAATGCTAAATTTTCCCAAGAAATGGCACTCATTTCCTTGCTTTGGCTACATTTAAAAACCGGCTCAGTTGAAACCAAAGCCCACAGAGTTCTTGACAAACATTACCACTGGCTGTCAGATAAACCCGGTGTCCTTTCCATCTTGAAGTATATGTACACATTCTACACGTTCATTCACTGCCCAAGTTCAGCAGGCTTCAAGTTGATACAGAGCAACCATTTTAACAATATAGAGCAAACCCGAAGAACATGGAATAAAATGTGAAATGTAAACAGTGTTTCCAGTGTTATTGCAGGTAAGTACAACATAGTCATTACCACAGCATAACAGTGTGTTTTGCCTTGAACTTCTAGATAGTTCCTTTGAGAACGTAGCCTCACGTGACCTAATTTTTGTTAATATTTGAAAGCTCATCTCCACAGCTTTGTCTGTTCTCCTGATGAAACCTATGCCAGAGTCCTGAAGGAATTGGCTGATGTAGTTGCCAAGCCGCTCTTGATATATAAAATTTGTGGTGGTCAAGTGAAGCTTTTGATGACTGAAAAAAAAGCAATATAGCACCCATTTTTCAGAAGGGTAGAAAGGATGACCATATGAACTACTGGCCTTTCATCTTCACTGCAGTGCTGGGGAAGATCATGGAGCAGATTCTCCTGGAAGCTATGGCAAGCCACATGAATGAGAAGGAGGTGATATGGGAAAACCACTACAGCTTCACCAAAGGCCGGTCCTGCTTGACCAACCTTATCACTTTTTATGATGGTGTAACTGCATCAGTAGTTACTGTGCCACTGATGTCACAGAATCATAGAATCATATCATCTATCTGGACTTCAATAAGACCTTTGACGTGATTCCTCATAAAACCCTTTCCTCCAAAGTGGAAAGATACAGATCTGGTATGTAGGCTGTTCAATGGATGAAGATCTGGTTGCAAGATTGTACCCAGAGAGTGGTGATCAACAGCTTAATGTCTGGATGGAAATCATTGATGAGCTTTGTCCCTTAAGGGTCAGTACTGGAACCTCTGATTCTTAACATTTGAATCAGTGACATCAATAATGGGATTGAGTGTATTCTCAGCAAGTTTGGTGATGATGCCAAGCTGTGTGGTGCAGTTGACACACCTGAGGGTCAGGATGCCATTCAGAGGCACTTGGACAGGCTTGAGCAGTGAGCCCAGGAGAACCTCACGAGATTCAACAAAACCAATTGCAAGGTCTTGCACCTAGGTTGTGTCAAACCCTGCTGTCAGTACAAGCTGGGTGATGTAAGGACAGAGCCCTGCCCTGCTGAAAAGAACCTGGGGGTACTGATGGATGGCAAGCTGGATGAGCAAGCAGTGTACCCTTGTAGTGCAGAAAGCCAGATATATCCAGGGCTGCATCAAAAGAAACGCGGTCAGCAGGAAGAGGGAGGTGATCCCGCCCCTCTGCTCGGCATTGGTGAGGCCTCGTCTGGAGTACTGTGTTCAGATGTGGAGTCCCCAGTAGAGGAGAGATATGGACCTTGTTGGAGCATATGCAGAGGAGGGCAACAAAAATTATCCCAGGGATGGAACATCTCTCCTATGAAGGCAGGCTGAGAGAGCTGGGGCTGTGCAGCCTGGAGAAGAGAAGGCTGTGGGAAGACCTGAGAGTGGCCTGTCAGTATCTAAAGGGGAGTTGTAAGGAAGGAGGAGACAGACCGTTGAGCAGGGTCTGTTGTGATAAATAAGGAGAAATGGTTTCAGGCTGGACAGAGCTCTGAGCAACCTGATCGAGCTATAGGTGTCCCTGTTCATTGCAGGGAGTCGAACTTTAAAGGTCCCTTCCAAGTCAAAAGATTCTATAATTCTGAGTCCTGCCCTGGTTTGCCATCTATATTCCTACACTGTTAATATTGCAGCTGATTCCTTGCAGCAGTGGGCAACCTAGTTCTGCATTTTCCTCCTTCCACCAATTTTCCATTGTTCAAATAATTTTTTTTTTTTTTTTGCCCCTTTTGAGTTCCATCTATACCTCTGCAACCCTACAGCAATTCAGTCGTGTCAAATCAGAGATGTTAGATGTGTGGGCAAATCTACAGACACACAGATGTACTCATACGTAGGATTTCTTCCCATTTCCTTCATGTCTTGGTCAAAATGAGAAATTATTTTTCAAGAACATACTGGGAATTAAATCAGGAAAGCAGCAATAAAAACACACATCAATTCTGAGGAATTACCAAAACAGAATTTACATGCATACTCTGCCTCATACTGGCATCAGACACAGAAAAGCATATCCAAGCACTGTGAAATGTGTCATGGTCTCATTTCTAGCTACAAAGGCTAGATTTTATAATAGTCTAAAAGATAATTTTCACGAGCAACCAGCCTCCCGCCACCAATATTGACTTCAACTGAAGGAACATCACTTTTGGTGTATGTCTGCTTTCCTGCATACCTCCCGAGGGACCTGATCCTTCGCTGCCCTGCCTACGTATCTACACTTCTGCACAAAAGCCATTACATGCTGCAGTTCCTGTGGTCGCACTCACTCCCACCTTCCTCTCCCACTGAGCAGGTGAAAATGAGCACACAAGCTACAAGGCCCCTTACACCTGCACCTCCATTACTAAATCTTTGCTGTTGGAATCAAAGCACTGAAAACCTAGGAGAAAAGAGAATATTCTTACAGAAATGAATTTATTTTTCCTGTTCAAGTTGCATAAATGTAAAGGGTGTTATATGTTTTACCTGTGCTGAAAATTTGAAAATAATAGTTATCTTTAATAAAATTTGTCAAATATTTAATTTCTCAAAAAACATATTTTAGATCTTTTTATAGGGGAAAAAAAAAAAAAAAAAAGGATCTCTTTCCAGTTTGGTGTCTCTCTCAGGTAAATCTAATCCTCATTGCATCCACTCACAGCTTTTTGCTTCTCCTTGACCCGCATGCACAGCTCTGTGCCGTTGTTGGTGATGGCAGTCACAGGCAGCAGGGGGGGCTCACACATAGGGTTGCTTTGCCCTTGCATATTTTCATGTTTATTTTTGCTCTCTGCTGCTGGTAATGGCAGAACAGAGACGTTCCATAGCAGTACTAAACTTTGGGACCTAAATTTTCTGGTAATTTTCTTCGGAATTTCTGAACATGAATACTTTTGATGATAATTTACATCTATTCCTTGCATTGAGACATTCATCAGTAAATCTCAAAGCACTGCAGAAAGGAGATCAATGTCATTATCATCATTTTGAAATTAACCTACCAAGAGATTATTATTTCTGCTACGAAGTGATTGCTAATATAAAAGCAGTATGAGCACAATGGCATTTGCCTTTGTGCCATAAGCTTATGAATGCTATCGAAAGATTTCTTTAAGCAAATCGGGATAAAACAGAACAACCTTTTCTGCTATTAAAAAAAAATAATAATAAAAAAAACGAAGAAGATGGGTACTGGAGGAAATAATGACTTTTCTTGACGAAGTTAAGCAATCTAAGATACTTAGATTACTTCATGTTTTACTTAATTGCTATATATTTTTCTTAGTCACAAATATATAATTCCAAATAGACTAATATACTCGCCAATTTACATGGACTTCCACAGAAAAGGCCTTGCTGACATCTGTTGGGAACGCTGGCCCGGTATGGAATAATGCTGGGTTTGCTCTCTCTCCACACAGAACAGCTGCCTTCAGAGAATTTTATGCTATAATGCCGTATTGAAAACTGTTGTTTGCTTTCCGGCATTGTTCTGTGCTGCTTCCCTGACAGGACGTGGACTGCCCTTACAGCGCAATGCAGCTCTGTGATAACTGTGCAAGGGAGGGAGATCGAAGGAAGACATTAGAAATAAGAAACAGCAGCCAAAGTCTTTCTAAGGAGAATGTTTTCTTACTGACACCTTTACTGCAACACCCTTCTAAATTGCATTTTTTGCATATGTTTGCAGGAAGGGCTTGAGAAAAAGCATTATTTAGATTAGGAAACAGAAACCAGTAATGGTTAAGAAGTAATAATCATTTTTGCACTTAGAAAAGAAAAAAAAAACAAACACCAACAAAATGTGGACAAGCAAGTGTTTTGAAACAAACAAGAAATCCAGAGATTTGTATTTTGAATACAAAGAGACTCGTGTTTTAAAAAGCGAAACACATGGGGTTTAATACCACTGAAGACAAAAAGCACATACAGCATGAGAAAGTAACCTTTTCAATATTCTTCATTAGACTCTACCAGCCACAGCCCCCAGAGTGAACTGCACCATCAAATCAATTACACCAAAGCCTCCTCTGACTTATGAAAGGCCTCACCACAGAGTTCTCATACACCAGTTATTTAAGTATTGGAAAGTCTTACCTATAGATCCTCAAGTAATTACATACTGAGAAAGCTCATGCAGAGCAGATTTCTAGCAGAGGAAGGCCACTGCAGGAACAAAAGACTTTTACAGCTGAAATCAGGCATGTATTACAGGTTTGTGTTTTTATAGGACAGCATTAAGACCTGAGCCCTGAGACTAGCACAAAATGAGCACAAGGGGACTTTCCCCAGCTGTAAATCTGAGAAGATAAAAAGGCATTTCCAGGACCACCACTATGATGAAAGTCAAGTACCATGTGTTCCCTTTTCAACTGTCCCATCTTTTTGGCAATTGTAGATAGCACATATACGCACACACGTGGTAATTCCTACAAATAGGGAGGAATATCAACTTGACGTCTTGGTTCTTTCCAGTTGAGTAAGGATCTCCCACTCTGCACAGCAATAAAGATAGTTAAAAGAAAACGAACACCCTCCTCTTTACCAGAGGAGACTTCTTATCACCCTTCCCTTTCCTCTGCCCAGAGTCTTTTTGAGACAGATTACCTGACAGAACCTTTGCCACAAACTCAAACCAACTTAACCACTCTGCTTGAGTTTAACCGACTTCATAGGCTGCAAATTTGTTGATATTTTGGGAAGATGTCTGCAATTTTTTTTGGCTCCCACAGAAACTCAGCTCTCCCCAGAACTGATCTACATCCTTTTAGAGTTGGTTGCCTTTCCTGTTGCTGATAAATACTTACACATAATTAAGGTATACAGAAATATATTTTATACCTGTTAAATCCTTACCAAAATGCCATTACAATTTTAGTATGAAAGACCACACCATCACAACTCTAAGATGCAACTCACGTGAGGAAGATTTTTCAGTATTGTATTAGTTAGTCTTTCCTTTAATTTTTACCTGTAATATTTGTAAGCAAACATATATTTATTAGGATATAATTTCATTGATATCCCAGGAGCTACAACTACTTTTGCTGGGTGTCCTCAGTCAAGGGTTAGAGAAGGCCAGAATGAGTACAGGTCCTGCCTACAAACCCTACACACAGAAAGAGGCAGGTATTTTGAAACAGTAAAGCACATGATGTTGTTCTGTACTGGTGCTTACACAGAACAATGAACTCACCCAGATCACTGAGCAGATGCACTGCATGTTTATAATCATTTCATCCTTTAGAGGTTGGCACGTTACGTGGATGTAGAAGAGGATTTTCAAAACACCCAACTCCATTCAGCACCTTTTCCATAAACCCTAATTGCTCAATGGGATATTTCACTGATTGCTTTATCTTTACCGTTTTAGAAACATAAAGACTGAAGAGCTGAGGTTTTGGTCTATCTACAAGAACTGAGAATAAAAATACAGCATCTGGCCACAAAGATTTTGCTCTCAAATGTGACAGAATTGTCACTGATAGAAGTCCAATTTATCTTCCCAAGGGAAATAAGAATGACAGTATTTTTCAACAGGTGTGGCCAGCCATTTTCCTCCAACATACTTTCAGAAGCAAAATTATCCTCAGATTCAGCAATGGGTGCACTGGCTTTCTTACAACTGCTATTATTGCAGCACTAATGACTTCCACTTGTGCTGGATCACACTGAACGTTTGTACCACAAAGCTCTCTGTATCCCAAGGGATGCTCTGGCTCCTCGACAGCATACACACACACACACGGATAGCAGACAGCACTGTCTCCAATGGCAGCAGCATCCATCAGCTGCCATGAGCCAGGAAAGAAAGCAGCTGTTTCCAAATCTTTTAAAAATGATGTCTAATACACTCAAGTGAACCTCCCTTTCTCTCTCCTGGGATGTATTCTAAATATTATGAATTTGTATTATTAATAGTGTATGAGTGTTAGAATATTTATTGTAAGTGTGGGGCCCTAACATTTGTACAACTCAAGTGTGCCTGGGGATTCTCTCACTAAATGCTGATATGCAACTGCTCCCAGATCAGTGTAAATAGCACAGAACAAGGCTGCAGAGCAGTCTGAGGCAGAAAGTAAAACGTGTCATATGATCCAACGCTGGAAAACATGCAGATGCATGACAGGCAGCCACAAGCAAATTCTGACAGGGCGCTAGGCAGCCAGTCTGGCAAAAGTGCAATAAGATTGCTAATGAAAAAGAGATCAATAGCCTTTTAATTTCTCCACCTGAAGTGCTGCAAAATGCTCCCCGTAACACAAGGTTTTCCACAAAAAGATGTCAACCGCTCGCTAATCAGAGCTCCTTTCTGCAGCAGCGGTGTGCCTCACAAATTGCCCTTTAAGAAACCATTCCTGATTTACTTGAGAATCAAATGGTGCTCAGAGTCCAGTGTGGGATTACTGTAACGGGAGAAGGCAACAAGGGAGGACACATACTGATTTATTACTTTTCTATTTTATTAGCAGGAGCTGCGTTAAAGCCAATTAAATTTCACAGAACAGAAAACAGTTTTGATCTTCTGGAGATTCCTGTGAAGGTTTAAAGCTAAAATTGAGTGTCTCCAGCAGAATCTGTTAGTTATAATTGTTCTTAATAAAGAGGGACCATAAACAAAGCCCGAATTTGAAATTATTGCAAGTGATCTTTTATTAAAACTTCACACATGAAAACTGTTCTCAAAACTCACTCAACTATTCCCACATCATCAAAACTGTTCACCACAAAGAGGATTATTTTTTGGATTTTCAGTCCACAAAAAAATGCATCAATTTTTTAATTAACTTAAAGCATTAATTAATTAAGCATTTCTATCAAAGCTTTCTGTTTCATACCTGCAGCTTAAGGGTTTGGAAACGGCTGCTGAAATGTATTTTTCTCATTCTGAAAGAGCAAAGACCATTCTGCTGGACTTCTCAGAATTGATTTGAAAACAGTTACATATTCTGCTGAACAGTTTTAGATGTTCAAGAAACTGAGCTAATAAAGATGAATCTGAATTGATAGATGCTCAGCTCACTGCCTTAAAGAAAGCTTTTAAAGTAATTTCTATTTATAATTTAAAAAAATTCCATACCTTCTGTGTTAAGAAATTTCTCAGGCAAGCTATGAAATTGTAGAATCATAGAATTGCTCAGGGTGGAAAAGACCTTAAAGATCATTAAGTCCAACTGCAGCCTAACCATACTACCCTAACAGCCCTCTGCTAAATCATGTCCCTGAGCACCACGTCCAAATGGTTTTTAAACACATCCAGGGATGGTGACTCAAACACCTCCCCAGGGAGTCTATTCCAGTGTTTAACAACCCTTTCTGTAAAGAAGTTTTTCCTGATATCCAACTTTACACTTGCTTTTCATATTTTTCGAAAGGCTTTTTTTATTTACTCAAGAAAATGTGATCAGGTGTCACTCTGACAATGGACGTTTCACACATCCACCCCTAAAAAGTCGCAGCTGGTTCACTGCCAACTCAAAAAATGCATGCAAGAAGGACAAGCTGGGCTGCCCCTGCTATTCCATCACCAACAGCTTGCACTCTCAACCACTGCAAAATTCTTCTGACCTGAGCAAGCTCTGGCTGTTCAGATTTTGGCAACTGCCATCCATGTTCTCACATGTACGTCATCACTTCAACCAAAGTTTCCTGGACTCAGGATTTCCAAAGCTCTCTTCCAATCTTTAAGATTTTGTGATTCCTTTAGTCTCTTGGTTGCAGGAATTTGTCCCATGTTTCCCAGTTTGTTCTGACCACTGTGGATGACCAGCATCTGACACAATATCTTAGGACCTTACACTAGAGTCTGCTGGCCCAGACTAAATAGCCACATTTGGATCCTCCTTGTTCTGCCACCTGGATCAACTCCACACTGTTTTTACCTTGGCTCCCATCTCCTCCTCTGCAGAGACCCTTTGCTTCTTTCCTATGCACATACATATATATATGCAAACACAGGTACGATAAAAATCATATATATAAATATATGAAATTCTATTTCCCTCCTCTTTGGCATTAGCTTATTTATTTTTGTAACTAGCAAATGTATAAATTCTTCCTGTAAATAATCAGAAAATGGCTTTATGAAGTTATGTAGTAAATAACATGGCTCCCCAGATACCACCTTCTGGGAAAATACATGCAACAAATTGCTTTAGATACAGGTCCTTTTTGCTCATGCTTTTGGTACTTTAAAGTCATGATATATAATTTAATACAAAAATTCAGAATCAATAATGATTTAGTTCCAACTATAAAGCTAGTCATGCACAGATCAATTTTCATAACATGCTTGTAATGTTTAAATAAACACCAACTAATGCTTAATATAAAAAAGAAACCAAACACTCCAAAGAACATTTCCACAATTCTAGCTTTGGAAAGTAGATGAATTCTTAGAAAAGACTGATTCAGTAAAACAGAGCCCTCACTATGTAGCCCTCTTCCCCTTCCATTGCTGGTCAATTATAATCCACCATCTAAGTGTCACAGGATTAGGACTTCACAGAAAACTACGATATCCTAGCATGTCATGAAAGATGAACAGCTTTGAGTCCCTGAAGCTTTCATGGACCTGTGGTCTTGACATTAAATAATCTCAAAAACATAGGATTAGGTGTTCCATATAAACCTTGCTGATTAGAATAGCTCATGTATGGAAACAGAAATAAGGGTCAGCCTTTCTAACAGCTGCCAAGGCTCCATAAATATGGGCCTTGCATTATTGAGCATGAATTAATAAAATGGGTATGTCAGAGCTACTTCCAGGGCAAACTGGACCATTCAAAGCACTGTGAAAGAATCCCAGTAGTAAATATACAACCATTTAATCATGCTTTAGAAAGTCAAGTAAGCTCTGCTATGAACCACTGTATCATGAAGGCAAGGAATCAACTTCTAACTTGATGTGTCTGCTGTTTCTAAGCAAGAGTCTAGGACTTGTGAGCACTGAGAAATCCCTATGCCTTTCTAGTCCTGGAAACTTTCCCATGTAACCACTCACACAGTCTAACTGCAGCCTAAAACTACAAAACAACAGCACATTATGTCAAGTGTACGCGAAGACTTTTGCTGCTGAGAAAGACTTCTGCACCTGAACTAAGTTTGGAGCTTACAATTTCACGCTGAAGATGAAAGCATTGGTACCCCCAAGCAGCTGGATCTTGGTGAGGAAAAGGACAATCTTTTCTCTGAGATGAGAACAGGTATCAAAATGCCCTCATTTCTATGATGGCACAAAATACGAAACTCGAATGCAGTAACTACTCAACATGTAGTAAAAAAAACAGCAATGAAGAAAATTAGATTTTGGAATTTGCACCCTTTTCTGCCTTGTGGGTCAAACCAACTCTCAGTCTCCTCTGGACTCATGGGAAGGAGTCTTTATGCTCAATGCCCCTGAGGCAGGCAGTCCTCCTACTGTTCCTAAGCATTCTTTCTCTACCTTGCAGTATAGGTACCTGCTTGCAGTCCCTGATCCCTGCAGGCATCACCCCACAGCCCTAAGGGTGTTTTGAAGCTTTATGTGCTCATGCTTCCCAAGGGAAAGAGAAGTCTTCTGAAAAAGAAGAAATCAGAGCCAAAAGGAAGTCTTATGGCTTGAAATTCAGCTAACCCCTTTTGGAGATTGTAAAGCATACAGCATGTGTAGCCTGCAGACCTGCTAATTACACCTCTACAAAAGCAAGGCAAATTTCAGATTCTTCCGTTAGCACAGCATTTCATCTTGAGCTAATACAATAAAAGACTGGTTGCCTAAAAGTTTGCTATTCAATTTTGGTTGAACTTGCATAAGTAACAGCTAAAGTCAGCTTATAAATCAGAAATAATGACATACAACTCATTAGACGTTATAATAGAGTCTTCCATTTCATAATGAGCTGACAAGGAAAGGTAAGCTTCTGCAAAGATGAAGTCTATGCTGGAAGCCAGCATTCCAGCCCCCATGGAGAAGCATTAGCAGCTTGAAATGGACCGGTCTGCGTTCACCTTCTCACAGTGTTTCTAGAAGCCCTACCTTTGATTTCATATACTTTAATTTAAAAAAATTGGCAATCATCAAATCTACAATATTTATCTTTCCATAGTAAACTGCATCTTCCTTCATTTTGGGTACCATAACATAGTCAGCAGAAGTAGCCATTTTTTCTATAGAGTTCTCTATCTTGATCTTAAGATTAAAACCTGGAACACCTTTCAAACTGAATTTCAATAGAGAAATGTTGCTTTTGCAGTGATATTTAGTGACACACGTTTCTTTACATAGTCATGTATTTATAGAGCAAAAGCAAGCATCTCAGTGATACTTAACTTTCCTGAAGAGGCAGCTCAGCAAATTAGAGCTGACAATTTACAAGTTCTTCATATTAACACATGAAACTGGGTAGGATTGTGTGAAAGCATTTTTAGGATCTATGTTGCTCATATGCATGATAAAATTTACTTCTGTGTATTTCCTGTCACCTAAAAGATCTCAAAATCCTTCACAAACTTGAACTAACATCCAAATCAGACAGAAAAACACCAGCTCCTTTCAGAAAGTCAGCATCTGTTTAACAACACCAAATATAAATTCATCTTGTTCATTCTTACCAAGTTCTACAAGAGGTAATAAAGTATTAATGCATAGGAAAAAATAAGTATGTTAGAGCACAATGCAAGCATTTATGAAAGTCTGCTGCAAAAATATCTCATAAATTAAGGCATTAATACAAGCAAAAAAAAAAGTAACCCAATCATTGATGCTTTATCACCTTGGATATGAAAAAATTTATGCCCCCCTGTAAGAATCACATGGAAAACAGAAGAAACCTCCCAGTTTTGTGGGGAGCGCATGGAGGTTCCCAATGAATTTGCAGACACCGATGCTTACCTGTGAGCAGCAGCACCAGGGAGCAGATTGGTGACCCATGGGCCTTGTCAAAGTGGGGACAGCTGTGAGCAGAAGGTGAGAGGAAGCAAAGCCCTCCCAAGCCTGCATAGCATCAAGGATTATGTTTTTTATTTTATTTTTTTCTTAAAGAGAAAATAAGCATTGATTTTTACCAAAGACCCAGATGTATGTATGGTTCAGAGGCCTTGTTCCTCACAGCCTGTAGGCTGCAGGTGCCCAGGCTCAGAGTTTCAGTCCTGGTTTTGGTTATGCTGTTCTACTGGAATTATTTATAAATGACATACTTTACATTTAAACAGACTTGCAGTCTTTATTATGAGTAGGTTCTGACTGTTATTTTGTTGAGTTGAAATATCAGTTTCACAGAGGGTGAATGCTACAGAGAGCTAGGTAATTAGTGGTAATGCTTAAATTTGAACCATTTCTGTGCTGAAATAGTTATTTAGAAATGTGCATTTTCATTCTTTATCAGCTTTAGCACTTTCAGCTATGTTCAATAACAGTAAAATCTGATGTTTTGTTTCCCTTCCGTGAAAATTAAATTTTGGAAAAGAAAGCAGGAAGAAAGTTACAAAAAACTGTGCTTCAAATGTATAAAATCCATACCAATCACTCTGATGGCATTTGATTAAATGCCGTGTTTTCAGAATACCTACTTTTCACCAAGTATTTGCCATCCATTATTTAAACACTGAAATGCAGAGCCAATATTGTTTTATAATTTCACTCCTTGAGCATCAGTGCGAGTTTTTTTTTTAAATCTCTGAGTAATAAAAATCAATTGAAGAGCAATCTACCAATAAATAAGTGTAAATCACTGGAAGCACTAAAAGGTGAACTGCTGCTACAGAATGGAAATGTTTCCAACTCTAACACTGGGAGCACGACCCAGGGCCCTAATGAATATTCCATGTGTAAGCAAAAACACCCAAACAACAAAAAAGGAGATTTAGCCTTTGGAACTAAGCTCTGTATCAGAGGTTGTACATTATTTTCCAGTTCCTTTTGCTCTTTTTGGGTGTTTGTGCCACACAATTCTCTTTTTCCTATTCCTTTTATACTCCTCCTGAATTGCATTTCAACATCAGGAAGGTTTTGCTTGATCTATTCAAAAATGAGTTGTCTATTTCTCTCCCACAGCTCCAAAATCCACAGCTGACCTTCACATAGCATTTCAGTACGGCACTGCTTCATCTTTCACACATAATCTGATTTCATTATACAGGTCAGAATTCCTCGTAATGAAAAGTTGAACTAATAACAAGGGGCACCATTGATGCCTCGTGTCTCCTCATTAGAGGACTAGACTTCAGGTTATCGTAAATGGAACTGCAACCAAATATACATATGTTGGATCATCATAGATTTTAGCTTTTTGCTCTTATTAAAAAATTAGTATTATTTTTCCTTTCACTGCCTTCTTACTTTCTGAATAAAAAGTAATCATATTGCTTTACTTAGTTTTATTTAGATTAATGGTTGTCTTTCTAATCTGGTTTGGTAAGATGTTCCACTCACAGTACAATAGCAGCAGCACAGTTTTTATGCACAGCTCTGCATGAAAACACAACACAAATCCCCAGCTCTCCACCCACTGTGCAGTGGAATCTGTGGGTGAAAAAGTGCAGCCAGAAAAGCACATTTGCAGCCCGTAACAAAACAAATGTTATGATGGAAAAGAGAGGAAAAAAGGAAGAAATTTTTAGGAAGAGTCTAAACCATCGTTTACCCTAGTGGGAGGATATGACTGACTTGCCACTTTATGGCTTTATTGATTAATAAGATTTGAGGATACAGCATAGTGAGACTTTTTTTTTTTTTTAATAACTTCAAAAGGTGGTTCACAGCTATTCAAAGTTGCTCACATTTACCTTGGGATTGAAATGAAGCCTTTGAGCATCCTGAAGCCATTCCAGAGGGAATGAATGATGTATTTTGATTTTTAGACTTGCTATTGTACTTCTAACAGATCTTTTGGCAACAATTCAAGTTTTCATTCGTTTAAAATTGGAATGACTTGCTTATCTGTCATTGAACACACCAAAGCAGAGAAAACAGTGTTCCTATTTGCAGCTATGGGAGATGGGATGCTTACTGCTTTGTGAACAGAGAACTAAGCTCCAGATCTGCAGATGACTCCCTGTCTCCAGCATGTATTCTCTGCAAAGTCGATTGCATGATCAAAGCTTTCATGCTGGTTAAAATATATGATTTTTATTACCCTGAAAACAGAAGGTAATTGTAAATTACTCTAAATTATGAATTATTTTCACACAAAAACTCTGACCATTATTGGATCCAGTCAACGTATGTCTATGCTTGACCTCAACCTCTCATAATTAGGTCTAGACAAAAACAAATAAATAGTTTAATTCTATACTAGTTGTAGCAGTGACTGTTTTCTGTAATGCATTTAAAGGAAGTTGATATTGATGTGACTGCAATTGTCCATGCCCAGCTAGAAAGTCACATTGCTGTAAAGCTAAAGCAAGAGAAAGCCAGGACCAAAAAAGTTGTTATTTCTTCCAGCTATTTTCAGTTTTACTTATTATTTCTTTTATGTCACATACAAGAAAGGATTCTTTTTTTTCCCCCCCCACAACACTTTCATTAAAAGAAAAATAAGAAATAAAAAAGGAAACAAACAGTAATTCAAAGCTCAGAAAGAAAAAGGATGCCAGAATTCAAGAATGAAAGATTTTTTTTCCCATTTTCTTTCTCAAAATGTTCTGGTTAAGAGTTCAAAGCCCTTCACATTTTTCCCTTACAAGCTAGTCTGGAAAAAATACCATGCCCAAGATGTGAAGAAGCACAATTCTTAAACTACATGTGGAACTAAAATTGGCAAAAGGAGAAATTGGATACATAAAAAAATATCATTTTCTTCAGCATTCCTATCACTTATGCAACTTTATGACTGGATCTTCAGAGAGTAAACCACAATAGCTAAGTTACATTTCCCAGTCATTTGATCTAAAGACACAATCACAGAATCATAGAGTCATTAAGGCTGGAAAAGACCTATAAGATCATGAAGTCCAACCATCAACCCATCCCACCATGCCCACAAACCACATCCCTCAGCACCACATCTCCACGTTTCTTGAACACCTCCAGGCATGGCAACTCCACCACCTCCCTGGACAGCCCCGTGCCAATGCCCCAGCACTCTTTCTGAGGAGAAATTTTTCCTAATAACCAACCTGAACCTCCTCTGGCACTACTTAGAGCCATTATGTCCTGTCCTATTGCTAGTTACCTGGGAGAACAGGCAATACAATTGCTTGTACCAAGGCCATAACCACCACGCAGTGTCACAAATGAACCAAAAAATGCATGTTTGTTTTTTTTTTTTTTTGCAATCTTGAATCCTGGTCTCAAAGTCCTTTATGAAAATGGCAAGCACAGCTGCACATTTTTTTGATGTTCACAAGACCGTGTTTAACCATTGTATCAAAATCCATAAACTCATTTGCCATTACTTGTGCTGGCACTGCACTGTGCCCTCCCTGTGCCCGGGCTTTAGCCCAGATAAGGTTAATAGTGCACCACTGGGTTGGTGCTGAGCAATGGGTGTATGCTGTGGCCAGGCAGAGACGATTCTGCCATGATGGCATGGGCCAAGGGGTGGCTGCAGTGTGAGCTGTGCTGGGCCACACGCAGCCTGGAGGCCGTGGCTTGGACATGCCTGGTCATTAAGCATTTTGAATAGTCAGTCAAACACTCCTATTTGTAAGCCTCTTTTAATGTTTCTAGTGTTGCATGGGAAATGGAGTAAACCAGGATATCCAGAAGCTTGAAGACTCCCCACATTGAAATGAAAAAGGAAGCTTTGAAGGAAGATGTGGGAATAACAAAACAGTGTCAAAGGATGGCTGCTGACATGCAGAATTTTCTTTGTATTAAACTGAGACATGAAACTGGTGATAGCTGTGTATGTTAGCTTCAGCAACTAAAAAATAAAAGCTGTTTTACACAGCAACTGATATCTTTCTCTGCAAAGTTTAAAACAATCTCTTCGTAGCACTTTATTAAAGATCTATGCTAATTTTTAACCATAGGAAAGGGGCTTGTAGAGATGGGAATCTCTGCAGCAGTAGTTCTCTAGCAGCAAGGCTGTTGTGCTATGGACATTACAAGTGCCATTATTTGTAAAAGCCCCCAAGGCCAGCATTACAGTTTCTGCTGCTGGTGAGCATTGAGTCTGCAGGGAAACACGATGAACACCGAAGTTAAGGACAGGTTCTTAAAAGCCTGAGATGTGGGTTTTACTCTATGAAGTTTGGTTGTTTTGGTACACAACTATGAAAACAAAGCCCCGTGCAGGCTATACTATCATGATTCCCACTAGCAGCAGAATTAGCAATCTGCACATTCATTCTGATTTTCAAAGGGTTGCATCGCTTCATAAAGTCACTTCTTGAAAGATACAAGGGTTTCCCATACAAAATTGACACTGCCCTAATTCAGATCTTTTCTTCTTTAGAATTAAGTAGAGCCTTATGTTGTTCTGTATACATACATCCTTTAGGAGACCAAATACACTCAAGACCAGTTACTGCTTGCACCCCGTATTGCCATTTCCACACACAGCTGACCTGCAATATGTGCACATCTACTGCGATGCAACTTGATTGGATTAAAAGCTCAAATCCAGATTATGTCTTCACTTTTCCCCTCATGCAGTTCTATTTTATCAAATCAGGCAAAAGCTTTTCTTCTAACTGTATTTAGTGGTGCCCAGAAAGATGATGCTTACAGCTGTCTTGGAAAAAACTAACATTAAAAGCCATAAAGAATTTTGCATATCCTCATTCCTGCTATCCTTACTCCCTGCCAACTTGGGGATGAGTTGTTCCGAATCAGTTATAGATTCCAGAGGCACTGTTTGCTTTGCAAATGCTGGTGAGCAACCACTGTGTAGAACAGCTCTTGCTAAACACTGTCATAACCTGTTTCATTTGTGGGGTTCGTATTACCACTTCGGTGGTAATATATTATCATTATGCCTGTTGCCCCTATTAGACGTCTGTTAATACATTAAGTAAATTGCTGTTGTACATTAAAGCAACCAAATCTGACTATTCAAATGCTAAAATAACTAGCAGTTTCTGTTTATTTCATCGCTGATTAAAAATCTGGCTTTTTGCACTGAAGCAGCGTTTACAGGGCATTCATGTAGCAGACAGACAGTGTAATCTTCTTTCTCTGCAGCTGACAGCACACAGAGATGTTCAATGTAAAACTCAATGATGTACAAAGAATTTGACTGCTATGAGATAACTGGGCCTTTTCTTAACCCTCTCCTGATGGATTGTGGGAGGCAGAAAAATAAGGATCTGCTACCAAGCTGATAAGTCATTTCTGTTCTCTAAAATAGGGAAGCAGGGCCATATTAAAGGTGAAACCATTTATAAATATAGCCCTGTGAAGAAAGGGATGGACAACAGGTTATATGTGATGTTTGAACATCCATTAAGAGGAGAAAGAACACAAAATCTCAGCAGATCAAGATTTGTGTTTGCATATGTCTATTACTGTTGAGACAATCTTTTAAAGTATGGTAGCCAATAGGTTCAAGCATGAGAAACAGAAACTGGACGTAGTTCACAGCTAACCACCTAGCAGGTCACTTGATTTTCAGAGGATATTTGAGACTCAAATCCAAACTGTAATCACCTACAGGCATCAAGCAATCAAACTGCTGACAAAATTTCTAATCTTACCACCCATGAGCTTAAGGAAACTCAGAAACTTAGACCAAATATTCCACCACAGACCAGATTATTTTGTATGTTCCTCTGTGATGTCACTCTTTTTCCAGACTTTTACAGATGATAAAACCAATGCATAGTATGGTGAGAGAAAGCCGTAGTGGACATGTAGTGAATCTGATGGAAAAGTTTGCCTTTGTTTCCATGGCCACTGATCTGCATCCTGCTCTTTGAAGAGGTTGGTGCTGTATTGTCACTTCCTTACAGATAAATGTGTAGTACAGGCATGTGCTCATCTCTCTTGGGTTTCAGAGCATTTATGAGATGCTCTCTTCTCAGAACACTATGTGTGGATATATACACCTACAAACAAACATGTACATGTGTATGGTTGGAATACTTCCAGTACATATTACAACATACTACCTTGAAATAGTCCCTTCTTCAAAACATGTCATCAACTGAAAAAAAAAAAGTCTTTGTGATGTTTATTTCAACAAAACAAATCAATAATAGAAAAATAACTCAATGACAGGTGCTCTGGTTGAAATGACTGATTGTTTTTTCTCTTTTATACACTATGATATGTTAATAAACTATCATAGGAACTTTTTAAATATTTAAAATAATACTTCTTAAATAATTATTCTGGTCTATATTGAGCTTCTGCATTTCATTTAGCTGAAAAGCTAATCTATCATATTTTTCTACTTAATCAATTCTAAATCTTGATTATCAGGTTCCTTTACTGTTCTGTCTAGTTTCCAAGGACTGAGATAAAGTCCTATAAGAACTTATTTTCCAATGTAAATCTTATTAAAAAGACACAGAAGCATTCTCTGGATTGAATTTTTATAGAAGCCTGTTCTGACAAAACCTATACATTTTAGATCTAACACTTTTTCTTAGGTGCATTGATTAAAAAGGATAAACTTCCTCAGACACATTTTCTTCTCCACAGGAGCCAGGGTTTGTTTCAGTTTCAAACTTCACTGGAAGCATCAGAAATCAAACCTTTGCCCTAAAAATTACAGGCTGCATAGGCAGTGTCTGAAGGACGTGCAGGAATTTTATTTGCATGTTTTCCATTCCTCATACTTCATCTCTGCCTTTACCCCAACTGAGCTACACACTGTGGAGAGAATGTACATGCCTGGGTAAAGGGGTTCTGCCTGAGAAGAGGTTTATTGGATATTTAAAACCACACAGTTTGCTAGTTAAAACAGCCATCCCTCTTTTACTTTTGAAATGCTATTCCTTTTCTTCAAAAAAGTTTTGCTACTGTTTTTCAATTAATTCTGCTTTCAAAGAATCAGAAGATTGTTTGAGTTGGAAGGGATTTTTAAAATCCATCTGGTTGAACCCCCTGTAATGCGCAGGGACACAAACAGCTCCATCAGGTTCTCAGCCCCGTCCAGTCTGACCTTGAATGTCTCCAGGGACAGGGCATCCACCACCTCTCTGGACAGCCTGTGCCAGTGCTTCACTTCCCCTTATTGTAAAAAACTTTTTCCTTATATCCAGTCAAAATCTCCCTTCTTTCAGTTTGAAACTTGCTGTCATTAATTACATGATCACAAACCACTTTTTCACCAAGTCCTCAGCTGGTGCTCCCTGGATAAGCAGTTACTGAACATTGTATTTTCACTATTTACATTTTGTCTGGATTCTCAGGGAGGAAGTGTAGAAAGGAAACCTGCATCGTCTGTTAAGTCAGAGTATTCACAGGAGTAATTGCCATAGCAGAGCTGAGCATACTTTTGGTTTGCTCCGTTATGGTATCCTAGGGAACTACAATCAGAGTGATTATTATCATATAGAATCACAGGGTCAGAAAGGACCTCAAGGATCATGAATATTCAACCCCCCTGCAACATGCAGGGCCACCAACCTCCCCATTTAATACTAGACCAGGCTGCCCAGGGCCCCATCCAACCTGGCCTTGAACACCTCCAGGGACGGGGCATCCACAGCCTCTCTGGGCAGCCTGTTCCAGCACCTCACCACTCTCTTTGTAAAGAACTTCCCCCTGATATCCAACCTAAATCTTCCCTCCCTCAACTTAAAACCATTTCCCCTTGTCTTGCTGTTATCTACCCTTTCAAAGAGTTGACTCCCCTCCTGTTTGTAGGCTCCCTTTAGGTACCAAAAGGCTGCCTGCAGCTTTGTTTTCTCCAGGCTGAACAAGCCCAGCTTCCTCAACCCGTCTTTGTAGAGGAGGTGTTCCAGCCCTCTGATCATCTTCGTGGTCCTTCTCTGGACCTTCTCATACTGGGGGCTCCAGACCTGGACACAGTACTCCAGATGGGGCCTCACAAGGGAAGAGTAGAGAGGGACAATTACCTCCCTGTCCCTGCTGGCTACCCCTCTGCTGATGGAGCCCAGGATACCATTATTGATGAAATCCAGCCTGTAAAATAATTTCTATGGAAAAATTTGGATTGGAAAAACTGAAGATTGCTTAATATATAGAAAAATGCAAAGATGATGCAGTTCTGGGGAGCTTTACCATCTACAGTGGTAGGTGGTGCCATTAGTTCTTCCTATGCATTACATGTCTTGAATCTTTTAATTTATTTCATACAATTAAGTCAAAGTGATATAATACTAGCCAAACCTTACATAAAGGCACTCAGATGAAATTAAATGTGGGGAAAAAATAGTAATTAATGGATCTATTTTCATCTGGAATGTTAAGAATTCTTTCACTGTGTCATTCACAGAACCATAGGATGGCTTAGGTTGGAAGGACATTTAAAAGTCATTGAGATGGTAAGATCTTCATTTTCCATGTAGATCTGTTATAGTCCAACCGAAGTACAAATACATTTATTCAGTTAAAAATACTGAAATTTCTATATTACTCTAGTATGAGTAACATCAGCAGATTTTGGCTAATCTGAGTTTTCCCTGACAAGGGTAGCAGATTCAGATGCATTCAATTTCATTACTTTAAGCACTGCATTATTTACTGCTGTTCTTTCTCTTGTTATTATTTGTAATTGCAATGCAAGAAATGAACAAGAGCATTAACATGCCAAAACTAATGATGGGGGAATATCCCTTGTAGCGGTGCCCCGCAGTCTCAGGCTGCTCTCCTGAGAGCTGCCTAGTCCTGACACTGCCAGCCTTCTCCCATACAAACCTTTCACAACTTGTTGATATTCAGAGTAGGAATTAGAGCAGAGCACTTCCATTTGTGGCTGCGTATTGAAGTTGGCGAAGCAATTAGGAGTGCCCTACAAGTCTGATTTAGTTAAAACTACAGGAATACCCAAGAGCTAAAAAACTCATCTTGTCAAACACAGATCATTTCTAACAGCCCTCCAGCAAGTGGATATTCATCCTCTCTGAGCGCCTCTCGGAAGAAGACGTGCAAAAAAGCATGGGCTGCCATGTAAGGATGATTGCTCCTGCAGGTGAATAGCCATTTGTGCAAGATCCGAGCTGTGCTAGCCCAGCAAATATAGCCCCCCTAAAAGCAAGCAGAAATAATTTTGCACTGCAGTACTACAGCTTTAATTAATAATCAACCCTCACAATTTTGTGGGCTGTCTCACAGCACTGTCACATATTTCCATCAGCACACTTGCTTGCTTTTGGAGAAACAGCCACAAGATTGACTAGTGCATGAAACAAAATTACCCCTCTCACGCCAGAGTTGGGCGTCCTCTCAAGGTCACGTTCAGCCAAATGGCATGAGCTGTGTGCTAAATCTCCAGCAATTTACCTGGGCTCTGGATAAACAGAGCCCTTCAGAATCCTCTGAAGCTCTAATGCAACCCCTCCTCCCTCTCCTCCTCCATCTCCACTATCAAATTCATTGTGAAGTTTCAAGGGGGAAAAGTATTCACAAAGGTTATTGTGAAGCTCAAATCTAAATGCGTTTTTAAGCACTGCTGAACTCAGTGCAGATGCCACACGCAAGACAAAGAGAGGCAGAAGGCCCACAGTCATACGCTAATTCCATTACTAGAAGAAAGGGAGAAGGCTTCAATCAATCTTTAAATTAATTTTGCATTTAAAAATGTAACAGCCTCTGCACTGCGTAGAGTGTCAGTTCTTTTATCATTATTACTTGTTATGTGTCAAAACATTTAGTCTCACCTCCTATTGTGCCGTGATTGAGTTCATGGCAGCAAACATACCGGTCATAAAAACAATGAAAGCTTGAATGCTGCCCTAAATATTTGTTCTACTGAAGCTAAATAATCAAATGCATATTATGACTTTTTTGGTAAACAACTTTAATTTAGTTCTGTTTAACTGATTGCTTATGCCTTAACCATTTTTTGCTACATAAAGGAGGCCTGTAGGACAAATAAGAAGTGAAGCCAATAGATCAGGCTCATCTTTTTGTAAATTAAATTGTGGACAAAAGCTTTTTATCGTTAGTACTTCTTCCACAAATGTTCCTCTTTTCTTCCAGTAACCCCTTTGCTCACATTTCTGGATCCAGCTGTCTTCAAAATTGTCAACCTGGATCCTCAAAATGAGATCTACAAACCCACTGAAGTTTCAATGACTTGGATTTTTCATAGCATGTCTGTGTTTCTAGGCACATTTTGGTAGTTTTTTAATCAGGAAACATCTGGACTACCTGGAACTTACTGCTCAGTGTCTGCGCCAGTGTGGGTCGCAGGGAAAAAGGGACTGCGTTAAGACTGAGGCAAAGCTCCAGCTCATCTGCCACACTCACCAGCATCCTGCTTTCCACTGGCAGGGGATGTCAGACCCCACAGCGAGGGCCACTGTAGTGTGTGGGGACCTCAAAACATGAAGCTGAGAGCATTAGGCGTTGGGTAATACTGAGATCTGCTGCAGGACAACCCCAGGCCCTTCTGCATCTTAGTGCATGCTGACGTCAAAGCATATTGCATACAAATAGGAAAGCCAACTGAAGTGGCCAAGGAAAGAAAACTAAGCTCTTCCAGCAGCTCACCAGAATGTGCTGCTAATCTTCTGAGACTGGCATGGCTGCTGCAGCAGGGGACATGGGGTCCTGTGAACTTCTACTTTTTAGTTATTTCTTTGTGAAGCTGTAGAAAGCTCTGAATATTCCGCTACAGCCATTATGTGAAATCTCTGTTTTGTGTGAAAATTATTAAAGTTTCTCCTTATGTCTCTGTCCCACCACAGCCTCTCCAACAATTAGTGCATTTCTAGAACACAGCATTTCTGTAAAGGTTTTATCAAACTCCAATCTGATAAGAAATATTTTACTCCTTCTGTGAAGCTAGGTTTAAATTTCAACTTTATCTGTTATTACAAAGACATTTTCACCTAGAAAATGAAAATGGCATTATATTCTTGCAGTCCCTGCATGAATATTTGAATATGATTTCACAAATAAGTAAAGAAATGTGCCAACCATGCCAGTGTGACTATATAAAGAAATAAAAAATGAGAATAGGCTGTTTTGGCTGTGGTTTGGAGCAGAAAATGGGGCAGCACAGAGCGTCCAAGGCTAGCATTGTTATTCACTATCAATTTTTACAGATTGTTTTCTCTGCTTCACAACCTTGAAGTGCTAGTCCACTTTTTAACCTGTTCCACAGATCTGGGGGCACTGCAGTTCTGCCCACAATGCTACTTTATTAACTGCACATAATGAGGTACGCAGCACTTCAAATAACAACGCATCAGTCAGCAGAACAGGAAGCCAAAACGAATGGCTTGGCCTGGCGTGCTGTTCACCTTCACTCAAGCAATTATAATGGCTTAAAGCTGAGACTAGAAAAAGAAGAGAGATGGTATAATTTCTCTCTCACTCCCTCTTTTTTTTTCCCCCCTCAAAGAAAACCTTCGTAGTAAAGAAACACGTTAAGCTGAATTTATGTTTCTTACTGTTTACTGGAGTATGTATCTTTATCTCATACATAGGTGGAGCCACTGCTAGAGGAAATAAAAGTCTTTTGGTTTCTTTGTCTACTTTGCCCATCCCTCAGCTATGCCTTGCCTGTTCCCTGGAATCGCGAAATTTCAGTTTTGACTGAACCACTTTAAGTGTTGACTGAATTATGGCTCTTTTTTCTCCATATTAACTTTTCATGCACATGATGGAAGTAACTAGACCATCAGCTTTCGCAAAGCTAGAGAATCAGACACATTCCTTACTTTAAGATAGCCAAAACTGAGTTGGTGTGAAACTGAGCGAGAAAACAGCATAAATATATTAAACTTTATTTTACTTTAGAAAGTTTTCATGAAAAAAACAATTTAGTGTACTTACTGGTTCACTTTCGGAATAAAATACTGTAATATAACCTAAGAGTGTTCCCTGTCATACTGGCCAAAAATCAAAAACTCACACAACAGCTGTGCTAAAAATATTTTAGAAACAAACAACGGAAACAATTAACAGGCTTATAGGGTATGCCACATTTCTAATGAGCATGGTCTGCAAACAGCAAAGACAATTATCTCTTTCAGATTGCACTTATTTTTCTGCATTGCTATCATCTGTCCATCTACATTTATAAATACTCTGAGCCATATGGAGATTACTTTAATTAAACTGATGAAATAATTAATATATTAATTATCTTCAATATGGTAAGATAGTAATCTTAAATTGCCTCATTGAAGAAAACTATCTTAAATTCCTTACAAGGGAAAAAAAAAAAACAAAAACAACCACAACTGCAAAAACAACCAAACCCATTGCAACAACTTTTGTTACTTTTGCCTACATTCTCTACCCTAATTGCAACATTCATGATGATTGAGAAAAGGATCCTCTCTTCTCCTCTGGTTTTCCATTCAGAGACCACGGCATAATCTGAAATGTGTTTGCTTTATAGATGAATACTGGTAGGTGACAATGGTTGCAAAATCTGGGACATTTTCAGAGGAAAAGATGAACTAGAAATACATGTTACAGTACTGGGATTATTTCTACAGATAGAGAAATGCTTAAGTGGTAGGAAGATGCTGAAGATGATCTCAGATCATACTCTGCCATGGAGAGGCAGGAACGGATTATTCTCAGTCATGGGAGATGCTTGTAACATCACATGCCAGCACCAATGCCTGAGCAGTTGATTCCCTTTGGGACTCCAGGACGGGTCTTTCAAAAGACTGGATGTAAAACCCTACAAGTGGGAAAGCCTTTCAATCATTTATTCCGCAAGCTTATTCTCAGAGTTCAGACATGCCCATATCAGAGCTACATGTCTGAGCGAGTGCTCTGATTTCTTCTCTGCAGTGCCCATCACGTTGTGGACATTCTTTGATATCAGAAACACTTCTACAAGAGCATCCCCAGTGTAAGAATTACACCAGTTACAAATAAATCGCAAAAGTAGAAGAGCAACTTAATATGTCAACACATCAGTGCTTCTACTAACATTGGGACTGCAGAACTAACATGCAAGGCTGGAGGCTAGGAAAAGTAAGCCTCCTGGCTATATTGATACGGAAAAAATTCTCTTGATCACCTAAATGCAAATAGGCAATGAAGAGGAACTACAGATTGCAAACTCAGGATCAACACCAAGTGAAAAGTACGGTAAAAAGAGATAGATATATGCCTTTTAAAAATCCATTGAACTTAACCTAATTTCCACTGAACTGATTTCTCTGTCATGAAGTCAGACTAAGGGATCACAACTGTGCAGCTGTCTTTCTCAACATCTCTGTTTAAGTAGCACAGCCGAAGTTCAAACTTGAGAATGACCTTCTGGCTCACAGAGCTACTTCAGAATAAGTGAGGAGATAATAAAATGTGTCCTATCAAGGGATGACACTAACAATTGCTTCCTTGCAATTAATGGGCAAAATAATCTCTCTTTTTCCTAGATGAAAACATGTATCAGTAAAGTTTTGAACTTTAAATATGTTACTATGATTACATATGAGATCTTTGATAACAGCAGAGGAATAATTTTTGTATAGAGCTTTGGCTCAGGTAATTTCAAGACCTACTGACAAGGTACTCCCACATGTGCATGTAAATTTAAGCACTTAGAAAGTCATCTCATTTCCAGTTTCTGAATAGCTCTAGTTCTCATTCATTAACTATTACAGACCAACTACTGCCATTTTACTTCAGCATTTAAACTTCAAACAGGTGAATCTGAACAAGCTTGCATAAGCACTCCAGAAAATTCAGACTCACAAATTTATGTCCGACTATAACAGCATTCATTCTGAGCTAATAATACTAACAGTAAGAAGGGCTAAGATCTCCTCTTCTTTCAACTGCATTAATGCGCCATGCTGCACAAATCCAAATGCTGGTGAAATTTCCAATTAGCTCCCACAAAACTCAAACTAATTATTGAACCAGAAAATACTGACTGGTAAAAAAAAAAAAAAGTAAAGGAGAGATAAGAAAGGAAGTACAAAGGTAAACTTCTCACAAAACTGTGTTTTGCATCATCAAGACTTTTTTTGACAAGCTCCATCTCTGCTCTTTATATACACAGAAAATTAACATATCATTTGATAATGACCTATCAAAACCTATGCTTTGATTACAAGCAGCTGCATTTGATTACAATCAATGAATCACTAATTTGTGCTCAACCACAGAACAGTTGGACTCCATCTATTATTCATTCTTGAAGTGGAGATCCTATTTAGAACTAGATTCTGAATTTCACTAAAGCTTTTACCCTCTTGGCTATTAATAATTTTGTTTTGAAGTTAGGTCTCTAAGGTTTCATTGTGGCCTCTTTTGTTACGCTTAAACTCTGAAATAATATCCTCAGCTGCTGCCCAGATCCATGCATCTTTCTCCCTGACCATATGTCTAGAATGGGCTAATTTAAGTCTTCTAACAACCACATGATATGCTTTTGATTTTCAAAAGCCCTAGCCTTCATATATATATGAATTGAACTACACTCACATGGGACTAATAGAACACTGTGTATGATTGTGTGACATGGGATTTGTATGTCTCTGTATTTCTTTACAACATGTATATACATATGATAAAAAGATACACAAATGAAACATTCAATTCAAGGTATTTACCCCCTCAATTCAAGGTACTTAGCTTTGAGTCACGGGATATAATGCAGCCTTTTATAAGTATGTGTGCATAAACACACACATTCTTCAGATAAATTCAAACCTTTTGAGGTCTAAGATCTCATGTTCAACAAGCTTTGATTACATTATTTCTAGTTCAAGATAAGCAACCATATGGTATTTCTTAGCTTATCAGGGAGACTTTCATGAAAATGTATGAATGACTTAAGTATGGAAACAACCTTCTCTTCTGTAAGTGCATCCAGCATAAGCCTGTCTGGCTCACAAATCTGCATGGCTCCATCAACTGATGTTTGAGTGGCACCTCATTTGATAAGTAGATAATGACTAGACCCCCCAAAAAATTAACATTCCATGTTTGCTGGTTTCCTATCAATAAGAAATACAATAGACATTTGCCACAGAATCACAGAATGTCTTCAGTACGAAGGAGCCTTAAACATCATCCAGTTCCAACCCCCTGCTGTGGGCAGGATTGCCACTCACCAGATCAGGCTGTCCAGGGCTACACTGGACACATCCAGGAATGGGGAATCCACAGATTCTATGAGTAACCTGATCCTGTGCCTCTGAGTGAAAAAATTACTCCTAATATCTAATCTAAATCTCCCCTCTTTTAGTTTAAAACAAATTTCCAGACAAATTAATTTACACTGCAACAATGTCAAAAAGACCTTGCTACTCAATATGGGTGGTGAGTCTGACAGATGGATGCCTACCATTTAAAAAGTCTATTTTATAAAACTGCTAAATTCATACTATACACATGGGAACTTTTTCAAACTGCAGCTCACACCGCAGAGCCTGAATATGGCTGTTAGGCTAAATCTGAAGCAGACCACTCGGAGTCCAGATCTCCAAAAACATAACCAGCATTGATGCAGGGAATCACAATCCCATTTTCCTATTAGGAAAAATTTCTTTACCATGAGGGTGGTCAAATATTGAAACATGCTTCCTAGAGAGACAGATGCCCCATGCCTGTCTGTGTTTAAGAGGAATTTGGATAATGCCCTTAATAATATGTTTTATCTTTTGGTTAGCTCTGAAGTGATTAGGCAGTTGGACTTGATGATCTTTGTAGGTCCCTTATAGGTAAATTATTCTACTTTGCTCTGCTCTGCTCTACTCTATCACAGAAATCATAGAATGGCTTGGGTTGGAAGGGACCTCAAGGATCATCAAGTTCTAACCCCCCTGACACAGGAAGGGTTGCCAGCTGCTAGATCAAATACTCTTTTCTACTCTACTCTATTCTGTGCTGTTATGTTATGCTGTTATTCTATGCTGTTATGCTATGCTATGCTACACTGTGCTGCCATGCTATTCTTTCCCAGCCACAAGCTTTCTCACTCCTTGAAACTGCTACTGAAATGTGTCCAGCAACCAAAAAGCAGCTGGAAACCAGAACCAAGCATCAAGAGGTACACTCCCACAGTGGTAAATTTGGGGAAAGAAAATGCAGATAGCTGGCTGAGAGTGGTGTAGCCTGAAGAGAAAGTCAATTTTAGCAATAAAACAAAGCACTCTGCCAATATTCTATTTTAAATTCATTCTTAAATTGCTTTCTAATTTGGCAAGTGAGATATGCTGCCCATGATAAAAAGCTGAGAGAAAGAAAAATACCTTGTTAGTTCAAAACTGCAAGCACAATTCATTGCAAGTGTGAAGCGATACCCACAAAAACAAAGATGCAATTTAAAAATCACACCTTGGATTCGACCAACACAGGCTACTGGTGACCCCAGTACAGTCTGCATCTCTAATGAACGCTTCCTGCTCCTCCTATCTCTTCCCGTTGACTTTAATATAAATTGTGACTTATGATATTCTAAACTGTCAACAGAATGCTCTAATCTGTAACTCTTACTCATGATACTAAGTACTTAATCATCTCAATAGGATCAAGATACACAATGGGACTGCTCCTGAGAATGAATTACTTCCCAGTGAACGTAAGGACTCAGGCCCATTTTTATTTACACATTGCATGTGAGATTCACAAAAAGACTGAAAATTCAGCCAGAGGCTTTATTACAAGAGTTGCTACGAGCTAAGTGCCTTTGAATATCTGGCACACAGCAGCAAACATCTGACAATCCATAAGAGGCAAATTTTGCCCTCAGATGTACGCTGCTCCCACTGAAGTCAGCAAGAGTTAACATATTTCACCAGGGAATTTGACCATAATACAGCAGTTAAGGCAGGCTGGCATTTTATTCTTCATTTTTAAGTAAGGCAGTTCATTAGAAAAATAGCCATGTAACTAAATGTTTAACCACCAACACATAGATTTGAAATGTCAGGGATGAATAAATGTTATGCTTGCAAGTCTTTTTATTTCCCAAGGAAAGCCAGATAACTCACTGGGCTCTGTATAAACAAACAAACAAAAAGAGGAAAAGAAATGCCTTCATGCTCTTGAAACACCTCTGGGAAGTGGACAGGCTGCGCGGAGCAGCACGACCATTCAGCTCTAATGGCCAGTAGCTTCAAACAGCACAAAAGCCTGGATAAATGTCAGATTTCCACTGCTGGCAGACTGAAGTCTTTACAACACAGCTGTTTCTGTTAAAATTCAGTGTCAGCATATGCTCTAATTACCGTTAAAATATTTGGTATCATGTTAGAAATGTTTTGATTTATAAACGTATCCTCAACAGGTAGACACACAGACAGCATATGCTGAAATAGTTATAGATTACTATCACCATCATAAATGAAGGAAAATGACTCACCAAGGTGACAGACACAGGTCTGGTGCTCAATGCTCTCTGCACCAGATTTTTGGGGACTGTGGGACCAGTGCTTGGAAGTTTCAGTCCCTGCTTAATGAGACATGGTCTGGAAAGCAAACTTGGTTATGTGTGGCCTATTGCAGAGGCCTAGGTGGAGGAAATCAAGCTAATGAAATCTGTGGGTTGAGACCCCTTGCCGTGTTTTACACATTTCTTGATTCAGCTGAATTTGCCTGCATGCAAGTTAAAATAAACATGAGACCCTATAGAACTGATCTACAGGATCCTGAAATGTTCATTCTATTTTAAATAAAGCATTAATATGATTATAAAACTACTTTCCTATGGAGACAAAGCATAAGGTAAGCTGAGTTTGTATTGATATAAGTATTATGAATTATCACTATTTGATGTATCCCAGCAATACATATATATTCATAGAATCATTAAGTTTGGAAAAGACCATTAAGATAAACAAATTCAACCATAAACCCAACCTCACAATGCCCACTAACCAAGTTCCTCAGTACCACATCTCCATGTTTCTTGAACACTTCCAAGGATGGTGACTCCACCACCTCCCTGGGCAGCCTGTGCCAATACGTCACCAGGAACACTGCTGAAAAATGAAAAATCACAAAAGAGACAGCAAAGATCAATTCAGTTCAAAATTTGGCTCCTTTTAGCTTCATGGGAGGCAGTTTGCATAAGTGAGGGGTTCTACTGCCAGAATGTACGACCAAATCATGTAGTACACAATACACAGTTGTGGGAAGTAACATATCCTCTCACAAGGATTTTCTGTTGTGGATCATGCCATTGAATTTCTAGGAGCTTGCTGTTGGCTGGATGTGGCTGTCTCTTCACATTCTTTTTCGTCATGAAGTATTCAATTTGTTAGATGAAAGACAGACATGTGCAAATACCTACACACAAGTTTAAACTGCTCTTTCATTCAATATTTTAATTAATGTATTTATCTCTTTCCTACACATAAGCAAAAAAATTAAAGATAGTGAAGAAATAATAAAATCATGTAATTAAAAATTCAGCAATTGCTAAGCTTTGAGTGCTGCTTCAGAACATGAGTGGGGTGATATTTTAATGCAATTATTAACAAAAAAATCTTATTGGTAAGAAGTACACGATATGCAGCATTGAAAGACTGCTATTTTCCAGAGGCTGCAATTATCTTGTGAGATTTAAAAAAACATTTGTGACTTACTTTTCATATGTTAGGTAATTTCATGTTCCCTAAGTTTTCACATCAATTTCTGGTTTTCTGATGGTCTCTGAAAATTGTATTCAAAGTAACAATATCTAAGAAAAAGTATTTTAGAAATAGCTAATTTATTATCACTTTTGTCATTTACTATAATCTTTTGTGACATATATGACGTAAGGGAATAAGGAATTGTGAACTAGGAGAGGCTACTGAGTTTACCATGCACCCAGTAACTTCATCTCTTCTTTGTTTTTTCCCTTACAGCTTTACTTCTCGTTAGAGGTTTAACACTGCTGGAGATCTAGGGATAAACCACGTTGTATTTATCATCAGATATCTGACAAGCACAAATAACCAGACAGAAGAAATGCTGTGTACAACAATCTGCGTTAGGCACAAAGCAAAACAGCATCTACCTTCAGAAAACAAAACTGTTTCTAGCACAGTGCTTCTCTGCACCTTTATCCACACGAATCTTTCTACCATCCCTCAGTTAGTGCTGGTCGCATTTCCTGGTCCTGCGTTTATGTATTCTGGAGGCTTTCGTACCGGAGGGGCCGTGCCATGGAACAAAGAGGATATCATTCTTATTTTAGAAGAAAACTATTGTTCCCTTCTACACAGCTGGAGTGAAAAAGATGTAAGTTGTTGGTACATTTTGAAATACTAAAGTCTGCAACCTTGGGCAACGGACTGTGGAGCAAAGCACATGTAGCTGTAAGAGCAAGAAACCGCTTGTGTCCTTCTTTCTCTCAACTTCGGTTCCACAGAGAAAGACGGTCACAGTTTAGCTTCCAGAAAGAGCACATCAGAGACATTCTTTTAAACTTGGCTATGGTGAGAGTTTAATTAAAAGAATATCAGCATCCCCTATTGCCTTTCCTTTAAAACATAAGATGCACAAACTAGAAATCTTGAAAGAATGGATATATATTTAAAATTGATTTGTAGACCAATGCTTGAAATGGCCACAAAAACACTTTGAATTTTCTTTCACTGAGGCAAATGAAAAACAGAAGACATAATTTTTCAGAGAAAAACAAGCAGTAGAGATTAAACTTTAGTCTGTGTATTCCACCTGCAGTGCCAAAACAAGCTTTCAGATTACTGCTTAAGGGGAACTAAAAGCATGACCTATGCATTCATTTTTGCCCCTGCTTTTCACTGTTCTGTTTGTTTTTATTGCAAGCCTTAATTAAAATTAATAGCAAGTCAGTCTGGCTTCAGATTGTTTGTAAATGCTACAGAATAACTGTATTGTATCCCCACCTACTGTTAGTACTCAGTTATCTTAAGAAGGCTATATCTGCAGCATCTTGAAGTACTGATGGGTATAATACGTATGATACAATCTGGACAGGTCATGAGAAAAAAAAAAAACAAATTGATAGGAAAATTCGAGTTCAGGTTAAAAACAGTGTATTATTACTTCTACAGAAGGCTTCAGCTGAGAGCTTTGAGCTGCTTCTGTTGTCTGCTGTTTCCTTTCTTGTGTCAAAGTCAGGTGCATTTATGCAAGAGGAGCAAAGAGCCTTTCCTCTTATTTCCATATATCGCTTTGGAGATTTTCTCCTCCTTTTTCTCCTCCTCTCAGAAGCACCAGCATGCTTTGAAGTGCACACTTTAAATACACTTCAGAAAAGGTTTCTCATGAGCAACCTTGTATCTTACATTAATGAAAACTTTTATGCAGATTTCCCTGAAAATGCTGCCTGTCAACCTGTGGACTAAATCTTGCCCATCCCTAACTATCCACTTTTTGTAATCCTTGGGCTAGAGTAACCCAAGGGAGGTAGGCATTGTCACTGCAAAAATTACCTCTCAGATATCCTGCTGCTGAGGGTGTTTCCCAACTTTGAATTAAGCATTTTGGGATACAAAAACAACCAGACTAAATGGTTCACAGCTAATATGCCACTGCATCTGCTCAGCCTACTGAGCATAAGATGTCAAATATGGGTATGGCTTCATGCTTGCCTCATTCAGGGAGTCATTAGCACAGGGGAATTTGTTTGCATGTAGGGTTCACAGATAAATATTATTCTCAAATGAGATAGTTACATCTTTTGTTTAGGGAAGCAAAGGAGGTCTATTTTTTCCAAAGGCCAAGGACAAGATGCTTGTGCCCCTTTCCATCTAGCAGCTCAGCACTTTGAGCAGTTGCCTTCATGGTGTGGCCCAAAGAGCTCCTCCACCTATGGGACCAGAATAATCCCTCCTGCCCAGCAGCTGAAGCCACTGGAGCTGAGGTGTCTCGGTCCATTCTGATGAAACTCTTCCTCTTCACATGGCCCAGTTAAATATTCATTGGGCCATAGACTGAGTATCACACAGCATCTTAGCAGCTGTGGCATTCCCAAGGGAGGGATTCCTATCTCAGCTCTGATGAATGCTGAAGTATTTTCTATGAAGGAAATACTTTATTCCTTACTGGAATAAAGACATGACAGCATTCAGTTCAGTGCACAGCCCAGGAGAAAGCACATGGATGAAATGCTGCAACAGGTAGAGGGATTTAACTTTCCATCCTACATCTGGGGTGCAGGAAAAGTCAGCTGGTACTTCCCAAGGGAAGTTCTGTAAACATTCTGTGGGAGTTACCTGCTGCTCTTTGCTGGCACAAACTGTTCCTGAGGAACCTTTTAATTACTGGACTGCGGTTGGAAAATGGAGCACTAAGATGGGCAGGAAAAGACAGGATTAAGGTTGGCTATTCAACTCAGTCTTGTGCATATATGTTGAATTTGTATTTTTCTAAGAGACTCCACTCATAGTACTCAGCAGTTCACCACTCCTGAAGAGCTGCACAGTGCTTTTGGTGTCTATGAAGCCATTGGCCTCATTTCCCTCACATCACACAGAGCTTTTCTGGTGACAGACATCACAAGGATAGACTAATAATTTTCAATATTTTCATTTCCTTCTTCAGTTGTCATCATTCCAGTATACAACCACTCCAAAATTTTAATTCATATGCTGCCTATGATACAAGTGGGCATTGTTCCCTCTTGTAAAAAGGTGATTTAAGGCACAGGGATATTTATGTCAAAACACACTTATTAGTTCTGGGTACCCAGTCTGAAATTGCTCTGTATTCCATAACACATCATTCATTCACATGTAGTTCATACATATTTTACCTAAGTGCTCACCAACCCCATGGATCAGGCCCTATGCAGAGGGAACTCTACATCTAGAATATGAAAAATGAACAATGGACAAAACTGCACTAAGATTACCTAAGTACATCCGAAAACTCTCTTGTAAAAACAGGCTGAGAGAGCTAGGTTTGTTCAGACTAGTGATGAGAAGGCTCAAGGCAGACTTTCTAGCAACATTTCAGTATTTAAAAGGAAGCCTACAGAAAAGCTGGGGAGGGACTCCAACACGAAGTGTGTGACCAGATGAGGGGTAATGGCTTTAAACTGAAAAAGGGAAGACTTAGTTTAGATATATGGAAGACACTCTTCATATGAGGATGGTGAGTCAGTAGAACAGACTGCACAGAGAAACTGCAGATGCCCCATCCCTGAAGATGCTCAAGGCCAGGTTAAATGGGGCCCTGGGCAGTCTGAGTTGGTGGATGGAAACCAGCCCATGGCAGAAAGTTGGAACTGAATGATCATTCAGGTCGCTTCCAACTCAAGCCATCCTATGAGTCTACGGATATACATAGGTTGCTTTAAAAGTAATGCCTCCTATTTGTTTTCATGGAAACTACAACAGATAGAGCACAATAACACTATTTGATAGAGCACAGTCTCAACTACAAAACACTACTTTAAAACATAGTCACTACTATTTTCACCAGCAATTTTTATGAGCCTGCATGCTGTGCTCATAAAAATCTGCACCAGAGGATGTCATCAGTGCTGCTGTGATGGCAATGTTGCCTGACTCTGGAAATTTGAGATTTCAGCTCAGTGTTCTGATGTGATCAGAGCTGATGGTTTGTTCAGGTTCCAGGAAATCGATAAGGATCACTCCTTTCTCATCCCAGATGACAGCATACATCACTTTACCCACTGAAGGCTTCATCTTAAATTTTTTCTTTGATGGGGAATTCACATGTCACCACTGCATGGATTGCTTGTAGTGGTGACATCACATCTTGCCACCGGTAATGGTGCAATCCAGGAAACAGTCACCTTCAGCCTTGTATTGGTTCAACTGGTCCTGACAAACCTGCATACCTGCGTTATTTCTATTTCTGTGTGAACATTCATGGGAACTATCTGTTGCAAACTCTGCGATATTCTAACATCGCCACTATCATTTCCAACACATTGAAGCTGATAACAGCCCCACACATAGTTTCATGGTCATAATTCACTGGTTCATGCAGATGAGCAGACTGAGTCTCTCTTCATTTCATGGTGTGACAGCTGTGCATGGCTGTCTGAAACACAGCTTGCCTTTTATGTTGCTGTCACAACTGCTGAAATGAACCTCCTATCACCTCACTGTGTTCACATCCACTGTTTGTTCTCCATAAATATTCAGCAAATGTTGATAAAGTCAATGGGAGCCATTTTTTTTTTCCAGATGGAAGAATCCAGCTCCACACTTCTGTTTCTTATGCACTTACGTGTCATTTTGTCAGGCTGCCCCTCTTCTGTTATCTGTTTCACAGACACAAAATGTAATGGAATAATGGTGGGAAGATTCATCCTCTACTGCCATACCACCAACATCCATTTCTGGTTTTGCTTTGGTTGTAGATCCTCTGCACAGCGTTTCCACACACACAACTATTCATCACTCCTGGTTGGCCCAGGAGACAGCATCTGTACCAAGAAGGCATCCCTGACAGCCTCCTCAAATTTTCCTGACTTCTTATGCATTATGCATTCTTATATATTATATATAATGTATATATATATACTATATCTTATTTATTTACATATATATTTATTTACTGTCTTGGGTCACATATATGCAGTCCAAGGCAGTTCCTCTTCACTCAGTGCAGCCAAAGCAAAACAAAAGGTTGGACACATGGAAGGTATAAACAAAATACATAAGAATTTTTTTTTCCTGGATATCTTTTCACTATACCTTGAACCATGAATGAAAACAGTCTCTACATCCTGTTATCAAAAGTGCCTTTTACCTTTCGAAGAAAAAGAAATACAGCATACAGAAGTGCAGTACTGCTACCAAAAGCAAAAAAAAAAACAAAAACAAAACAACAACAACAGAAAAGACAAAACAGTACCAAAACTAACTTCAAAAATGAGCAAATACTCAATATAAGTGCATAAATTACACTGTTCAGCTCTTGTGCTATATTGTTTCACATTCAAGTGAATTCGTTGAGGAACTGCATTTGTCATAATTATTTCTTAAGCTGGCAGACACAGCTGGTTGAGAGAGAAATTAGAATAAGCATCAGCCTGTATTTCTGACAGTCCGAAAACAAAAAGAGAACATTCAAGAATTTTGAAAGGCCCTGGTAGCAGCTTAGTCTATAGCACACACATCATAATGGATGCACTCATTCTGAGTACAAACCTTCCTTTGTATTTATTGGTTATGCTTTCTGGGTTATCTTTTTTAAATTAAGGCCATGATTAACTTTGATGTGTCTATCACCACTAGATCATAGGCTTACTTATCCAGTACTGCTTGGAAGCTGAAATATTTTAATGATGGTCTGGAAATGAGAAAAACATTAAAGGAATAAAAATACTAAGATTACATTACATAAAAGCCTTCTTCTAAGATGCCCATGCACACCTCAACATCCATTCAAATACAGAAATGAACCCTAGACACAAGCGTTGCTACGCAGTCTCTCAGCTACTGTCTGTACCATGAATATCATGTGAATTGAATGACAGCCCAAAATTCTGTACCATTACACAAAAATTACTAGATTAGGAAAATCTTTTAATTTTTTCAGATCTTATCCAAGCACAAATCCATAACTTCAAATAAACTTCATGAGAAATTCCATGTAACAGCGTGGATCTATCAAAGTATCTTGGAGCAGACGGTCCTGATTGACTGCAACAAAATATAAGCTATATTCACAAGAAGTCATTTTAATAGTTCCAAGAGTCAGCTTTTTCCAAAAGCAGTTACAAAAGCTAATGTCAACAGGTACAGGCATTTTGTGTCTCAAAGTAATAAGTAGATATTGATCATGTGTATATAACAACCTGTAGCGTAGCTTGTAATTTCAAGCAGCTTCATGTTATCTCCCAGAATGTAATGCAGGGCTTCTTCCTCCTGCAGCCACCTACTGCAAAGATCACAGAATGGCCAGCGTTGGAGGGGACCTCAAGGACCATGGATCTCCAAGCCCCCTGCAACATGCAGGGCCACCAACCTCCCCATTTAGTACTAGACCAGGCTGCCCAGGGCTCCATCCAACCTGGCCTTGAACACTTCGAGGGACGGGACATCCACGACCTCTCTGGGCAGCTGTTCCAGCACCTCACCACTTTCTCTGTAAAGAACTTCCCCCTGACATCCAACCTAAATCTTCCCTCCCTCAACTAAAAACCATTTCTCCTCTTCTTGCAGTTATCTATCCTTTCAAAGAGTTGATTCCCTTCCCCTCCCCTCCATAGGCTCCCTTTAGGTATTGAAATGTTGCAACGAGGTCAAAGATGATCCAAAAAGATCCATATCCTCCTACCTGCCCTCCACCATTGCAATTGTACTCTCATGGGAGATACCTCCTTTTATGTTTTCCTCTAATTGTGCTGATGCTAGCAGAAGATGCAGAAGAATGTTATGTTACTGCAAACAACTTTAATTTTGATGTATATAATCCATTTTTAATCAGGACTACATATTTTTCCTTAGTGACATATTTAAAAGAGACTGTCATAAATGGCATTCTGCAAAGCCAAGCTATTTATAGGGAGAAACAAAAATCCAAGGATGCTGTTTTCAAAGGAACTGCTTAAGCAGGTGCATGCTAAAAAGCTGGGTTTGTTTGTGCACAAAAGCCTATAGATTTTTCTGGTAATTCAGAAACTTGGTGTGTATGTAGGTGGTTTCAAAAGCAGCAAGAATACAATATTTCCATATCAAACAAATTTTGATATGAAAGACTGCTCCTGCAAAATATAAAAATGCAACAACTTTCCCTATAAATAGGGAACCTGTCTTCAGAAACAAGTTTTCAGGATTATTGAAAAGGGAAGCAGGAGACAAAGGATCTCAAATGAGAAGCCCAACTAGAGCAGCTCATTTCAGTCCTGCCACTTTGCAAGTTGCTACCATATTCTCCAGAACTCAACCATTTTGTTTTCAAGTTTATGTGGTGGGAACTGTACTACTCAAGCTCACAGTTGCCACAGAGGCTGTAGGACACAGTGGGTTACCAGGAAAAAAATCAGGAAAGTCATTGTGGCATTTTAATTCTGACATCCCCCATTGTCACAATGTCATGACGCAGCATCTTCATGTCATTGGTTCTTGCCATTTGTCACCTAGATGTGTGTGCATGTTATGCTTGTATGCAGTTCACTGATGGGAGCACAGCAAGTTGTACCTGAGGCCAGAAGAAATGTATCATGATGCTTCAAGGTAGAGAAGTGGATGAGAGGTTCACGATGGATATCAGCACTCATTTAAACTGGGCTGGTATCAAGAATAGCAGAATGACAGAAGATAAATAGGGAACGATAGCACTTACAGTTTAAACCTACATTTTTTTTAAAGGCCTGTAGCCTCATGTGCATTTTTCAGTTCTGTTTTCAGAAATAAGATGATTTTTCAGGTTGATCGGACGCAACTGTACTTTTCAAAATGTAGCTGTGCTTTACACTACTCTAACAGACTTCTCTAATGCAGCAGCTTTAATCCATTTGGGTTGCTATGGATGGCTACATTTCTGTAAAGCGAAGATAGTTTTTTCCCCATTTCAAACATGGATTTGAATGAACCTGTTAGTGATGGGCAAACAAATTCTGGAGGTACAGTTTTGTTTGAAAAGGGCCCAAACATTTATTATGCAAACCTCCTGGACTTAATCAAGTGCAACTGCAAAAGATCTTAGGAAAAGCCTTTCATGACATTTTCAGTATTTCATATATCCATTGTAAAATAAACCTACTAGTACAGGATGTGCAATAAAAACACACTGTTCAAATAACTGTTTGAATATTACTTAGCTTCTTTTAAAAGTTAAATCGGTCTGGAAGATGAAGAAATATCTGAAGTTGCTGCTTCATTTATTCATATGTCTATTAAAATAAGGCCAAAGGGTTTCAGAGAATGTTTTGACAGTATTTCCATGCTGTTTGTTTCTAGTTTCTAGGATGTGTTATATTGCTCTGGAAGCACCTTCTCTGACACACCCATGAAACATCAGGAACCCCCTAGCATTCTCTGAGGGCCATAACTCATTTCTTAGTACCAAGTACACTTAGCACAGTACTGTTCTTGCTGCTTTAACTATACCCCTGCTTATACGGTCCACATATACAGTTGGTTTACTGAAGAAGAGGTATTATACAACCTGACCAAGGGCACACATCAGCACACACAACACACTCCCCTGGTTCGCCACCCATCCCAGCCATGCCCTAATGCAGCACTTCCACATCAAACTGAAGCTGCAGACAACTTTGTTTCAGTCATGATCAGAATAGGAAGCATGTGGACGCAGACAGAGAAGCTTTGCAGATTTCAGGTTTTCAGGCATTCCTTGATGCCCGTCAAGCTGGAGAGAGGTAGATTGCTGAATCATTTCCTTGTATATCTATCTGAAACAGACGGTTTAGAAATCATTTGGGCTAATAACTGTCATAATAAAGGATTTATATCTTTCTTTCTACATTAATCAAACTGGCTACTGTTCTAAACTACAACTTTTATGGATTTCTTTACAGATATATCTTCTATTCAGATGTGATCTTAGATGCCTAGGAACACATTTGCCCAGTATGCTATGAAGGTGGAAGAGGAATCACAGTTTGACCCTACAGTACTGTTTGATTCATACCGTGAGTTGCAATAATAAGAGTAGATTGCTGAGTTCTAAACATCTCTAGGTTTTAAATCTTAAAATTTATGGCATAAGTTTTAACCTGCGTGCCCAAAGACAAGTGCAGAATCATGCATTTGCCATGGCTTCAGCCTTCTGAAAGAAAAACAATATGGACATTTCTGGAAAGAAGAAATAGATTTTAAAAAAAATTATACCAAAACCACTTTTTGGAAATAACACTGACACCCTCTTCAAGAGAATCCTGCTTGTTCTCTTGCCAAACAATGCCTTACACAAAACCAAGCCATAGTTATGGCTTTTTCCCTTGCCTTTACTCCAAACCTCTCACAAATCTTCCTTCAAAAGCAGCATCAAGTAATTTTTGTCACGGAGAAAGAAATGGGAAAACCTATGCTGCTACTTTTCTTCTTTCCTTTTTAAGTAAGCTACAAACTTTGGTTTTACCTCATTACATGCTGTAAGTAAAAGTTGTTATGAATGGCTGAAAGCAGAGGACTGCAATTACAAACATTAAAAAAATGCAGCTACTAGAAGAAAATATTTCTGCTTTGATCAGAGAATTCATTTCCACATATCCTAAAACAGCAGACAGAAGTGTCACAAATATGCACTAGCCTTTTGGAAGGCTCCAATGTTTCAAAACAGTCATATTGTTTTTTCAGTATAAAACCAAAGATGCCCACATGTCTGCCAAACATGCAGACTGTGCCTAAAGAAATATTTCCAAAGTGATCACACAAATTTTTATGCTACTGTTAGTTTTAACTACAGGTGATGGTGCCCCATATTTGTCTCTGACCTTGTCAGGACAGCAACAACCAGCAGCACCCCATTTGTATTTTCTAGACTGACTTTGCTGCTGTCTCATGTATTATTCAATACAAAGCAGAACAACGAATGAAACAGACTTAAGAGACCTAAAAAGAAAACTGTGACAGAAAAATAAAGGTTAATCAGAGAACCTGGTATTTTTTTTTTCCTACAATTTATGAAAAAATTGCAGCTTTCATAGAGCTGGAAGTTTCCTTACTTGTTATTACAGGAACACCTTCAATTTTGCACATTTCTCCATGCTGACTTGCAGTCCACAGGGTGCTTGTAGAACAGCCTATGGTACAATGTGGACATTTTTTCTTACTTGAAAACCATAGCACAGATTTGGAAAGCCAGCATTTTAAGGATCAACACAAAACTTGAGAGTTGATTTTCTATGCAGGTCCAATTAGAATTACCCTGAAACTCCCAGAACCCTTCCACTCCCTGACCTGACATAGCTGTCAGGTAACTGGGAGTATGTACTCATTTAAATCAATTCCACATTGTCTTAAAACACACACAAACACAGAGAATACTATATAAAGTGTTGTTCTTTATGAGTCACTAAGAGAAGGTCTATAAGCCATTTCCACGTTCCCTTTACAGAAGGGCTTTTTCCAAGTAATTCCCATTTAGGCAACTTATGTGTTGTTAATTGTTACTGCTTTCAAACTACAAAGATGATTTGGGACATGCAAATGTTTTCTATTACAAGAAAGAAACACAAACTGAGATATAGAGCCTTTGCCTGAGTATGGAGAGTGAAAAATATTTTTTCCCATCCAGTTTCATATTTCGGTGTTCTATGCAATATTTTCATTTCTAAGTTTCTAAAGCCACTCCTATGTGCTCACCCAATGTTAACAGGCATTAGCATGTTGCTAATGTGGTTAACAGAGTCTCATTTGCCAGGAGTCAGATGACCTTGAGAAAAGTTGGGATTTCTCCACATACGAAGGACTCAGGCTAGAAGATAATTGGGAAACAGTTAAAGGCAGGCATGGAGGAATCCAGCTCTATTCAAACTTGTAGTCCCAGTGATCCTTTTTTTTTTTTCTCCCCTGACTCTTTCAGACTATTGTGCAGGAGATATATGATGTATGGGACACTACTTTTATATATACGTGCAGACCCTGAGAACTCTTATAAAAGAAGTTACACTAATAGAATTGAAGAACAGCTGGCAACGCACGTTCAACAAAGAAGGAAGATGTGACAACTTCAGTTCAGCCAACAGACAGAATCACTTGATTTGGTCTCTGCACATCTTTGAAATCATGCTCTGTGAACACTGTTATGACAAGGAAAAACAAGACTTTTTTTTCCCCCCTGTAAAATTAAATGTCACTCTTGATAGCATAATATCTGAAACATCATCCTTCCAAGTCCACACCAATACTTTACACAGAAAATTAAACTCTCTCTCTGTTTATTGAGTGGATAATGCAGTCTTTGAATGTGTGA
Source organism: Perdix hodgsoniae (assembly GCA_035772895.1). Lineage (NCBI taxonomy): Eukaryota > Metazoa > Chordata > Aves > Galliformes > Phasianidae > Perdix > Perdix hodgsoniae. The sequence goes on from JAPSGF010000005.1 coordinate 4,010,030, forward strand.
GAACCCCTGCTAGGTGAGAAATTAAAGAAGAAGCACTATAAAGTCTAATGGTATGTATGAAATACAAAAAAAGAGAGAAAAAGGTAACTTAATTGGTAATCAGAAGAAATCATAAAACTAATCATGCAATTAATGTCTTAAAAAGCCAGCATATGAGGTGTGTATAATTACCAGAAAACAATGCAGTGATGGTTTCAAGGATTAATGAATTAATGGTTGCTGGGGGAGGAGGATTTGATCTGCAATTTTATATGTTAGCCTTAAATCCACACTGAAGTATTACTTTCCTTTTTATACAGGAAAAGCCCTCGCCATGCACATAGAATTTCTCTTTGAAATTAGTTTTTTCAAAGCATTACATTTAAAAATTTCTGTTGTGAAAGATGCAGATGTGTTTCCTTCTCCTTCATATAGCTCCCCATCTTCCCCTCTTGTTCATGAAAATAGAAGACACTTTGCAAGGTAAAGAGTTTGGACAGCACACACAGCGAAAAGACACAAAGATTAGAGGAATTCACCAGTTGCAGGTGCTGGAATAAGTTAGCAAATATATTAACATACACAAATATTTGTATTTTCCCCATTAAATGTAAAGTGCTAAACCACAAATTAACAGTTGCCCTTTGTTTTGTACACACATTAAAAATGAATGTGTGTTCTGGTGATTGCTAATTTGCTGATGATCTTATATATCAAGATGTTAATTTGTTGATAAAAGGAGATAGAAAATTACAAATGACTTAAGAATGCTGTACATCAAAACATAAGCATCCCTTTGATTTAGTTGCCAACTACAAAGATTTCAAACCATCCTACAATAAATACTGCTCTTTGTTTTGTTTTTTTTTTTCCCCCATGTGGTTCAAACGTGTACATCTGCTGCTAGATGCAACATCAATGCATGATGGATGGACACGTGGATGAAAGAATTCTTCTGTGGCAGTAGATTCCCATAATTCAACAGCATTCAAGAAAGGGCAAAAAGGATGGCCCAGGGAGACCTGGGTTACCAAATGTATCTTATAATCATAGAATAATTAAGGGTGGAAATGACACCCAAGATCATCTAGCCCAACTATACACAATATATCCCTACTTTGATGGACTGCCTGAAAAGCAGATGCCTCCAAGCATGCTAGGTAGCTGGAGTCTATACTAACAACAGACAGGTGAGAAGCATAAGTAGAACCTGTAAAATATCTTGGTTAGGAAATTAGACATCTTCAGAGTTTAAAAAAAAATAAAAAATAAAAACAAAATCTTGTGAGATGTGCCACTGGTAGAAATGGGAAACCTTTCCATAAAAATTTAGACAGAAGACAGCTCCCAAAAAACCCCACAAGCCAAGGTGTTCTCAATGTTGAGCTACTTGTGAGTAGCGCAACTCTCAGCATCCCCCTCCTCAGTCCTGGGATAATGCTCTAATGCTCTCTGTTAGTGGGCAGAGCACAATACACATAAGGGCAGACAGTCATAGACTGCCTTTAGCCAGCTTTGGATCACACAAGAAAGATAGTAGTTACAGTCCAGTGATAAAGAAGGAACTGCTCACCCCTTTCCAAAGATCAAGGTTTGCTGAAAAATCACAAAGGAGGTGATCACCAAGATGAGATCCCTTCCCTTTGATTGCCAGCACTTAAATAAGTTCTGGCCACACAGGTGAACTGCTTACACATGTGCTCCCAGCGTCAGCCATGCTCCTTCACCAGGTGCTCAATCACTGGTTGAGGCAGTGACCTATCAGTTCTCATACAGTATGGAAAAAGAACAAAGAAAAAGAAAAAAAGTACAGAAATGAGATTGCGAAGAAATGAAACTAATTCTCAAGTCCGGTGCTGATGTTCTGCGTGGGCTTAGACACTCCACAGTGCATCTCCACGCTCCAGCTCCCAGCTGTAAGAGTGATTATAATACTTGGCTGCGCCTCAGAGGGGTTCCAGCATTCCTTCATTAACGGCTGGGAGCACTCACACCGTGGTAGTAATGGGGGATAGAAGACAGGCAGAATTAGTACCACATGTGAAAATGGTGTTTGCAGTTATCTGTATGCTGAGAGCTGGTGTGAGGCTGGATAACAATAGCCACTTCATATGAAATAACCAGATATATCTGGTAAGTCCTAATTCTCGAGTCCCTTAATCAAGCCTGATTCAGCCACTGGCAGCTGCAGCCTCGTTGTTTCCTATGTATTAGCAGGGTAGCACCAGAATGAATGAGATCATAATTTCCAGGTGTCAAGGTCTCAAAGTCCATCTGACCCTGGGGGAATCCAAGAAGAACTGTGATTTTTTGCAGTGCTATTTCTTTCTTCAGTGAATATGGGACTGTTCTTTTTTGGATATTTCTAAATTCTTTTCTATTTTGCTATTGTCGGGGCATCTGTGACCCATCATGTGTGATAGTGACTGCCTTGTCATCCCTCTGAAGTCAGTGGCACAAGACAGCTGGGAGCTTTGGACAGGGTAATATTTTGATTTGGCATAGTAATGACTTCACTAAAGCTTCACTGCCGAAAGGAACTTATCTTACTTGATACACAGTGTTGGGCTTTTGCAATCCTTTGAAATCACATTTTAGGTCACATAAATAAGATTTATGATTAGAATCATAGAATCACTTAGGTTTGAAATGACCCTTAAGATCATCAACTCCAGCTATCAAAGGGACCTACAAAGTGCCATCAACGAACAGTGCCCCTTTGTGCCACGTCCACAAGTCTCAAATACCTCCAGGGATGAGGACTCCGCTGCTCCCCTGGGCAGTCTGTTCCAATAGGGTAATGCATCGGGATTATTAAAACCACAGTTATTCCGGCTGTGTTATCCCTGTCACTGGCTATGACAGACAGCTTGGTAAGGATCGTGTGTAAGCTCTGGTGTTCAAGGAGAGATCTCTGGGAATCCAACTACTGGGATCTGTGCAAAGATGCCCTGCCACTGAAATTCTGTTACAGTGGGGATGCCACTACATCAGTTTCTGCCTCTCCCTCTTCATCTGCTTTCTGTTTTTCAGGCTACAAGGAAAGGGTTGTCTTTTCCTACACTTGCATGGATCTCTCAACAATGACAGGATCTGATATTTTCTTAATTACTAAATAAAACTTGAGATATGGATTTTTCAGTATTTAAAAATACAGAAGTGACTACACTAAGTTAGACCAAAAACGTACATATTTCAACACTGCCTGCACTTAATGGGTACAGGAGAAAAGTTTAAGAACAGCAGAGAGGCAAGTCACAACACTTTCTTGCAGTGTCCATGTGATGATCTCTCCTGGTCTCCATTCTGTAACGTGGTGGGATTCAGACTGGAGGCTGAAGGATCTTGAGCTCTTCTGTGGACGTCAAGTGATCACTTAATGGGGTCCCATGGTGTGACTGCATCTATTCATGCCACTAAGGAGATGAGCGATGTGTTTTACTGCATCTCATATGTAGAGACACTCAATTTAAATGGTCTTTGTATACTGAAGCTTGGGCATTTCTTGCCTCATCAGAAAAATCTACCTTTTATAAGCTAAAGATGAAGTTATAATGCATTGGCCTTTATTTTGCCAGGAAGATGAGAACTTTTTAATGAGGGTATAGCTGCAGATTTGATTGCTATGCTTTATCAAGGGGAGCTTGAATTCAATATTTATTTCCCAAGTATAACAACTATGCATTTCCTTGAGATCATTAAAGGCTGAAGCAACAAAGCAGTTCTGCAGTGGTGCTGTGGTTGTTCCCTTAACTGTATCCTGCAATATGATGCGATGGCATCCAAGAAATCTGACGATTACTTTCTGCTTTGACTGACCACAAATCACTCATCTTGAAGGATTTGCCTTGCCAAACATGCAACACCAAGAAAATTCTATTTCTGGAGCCAACGGGAAATTTCTCTGCATCTAATTTTCCTAGGCACCAGAGTCATTGGCAGTATGTTCACTCAGAATTAGCTAGATTGGTTAATTTTCCCCTTCAGAAAAAGAATTTTAAGGTCTCAAAATATATGAATTTATGTCATATAATCTGAAAAGTAGCCATTTCAACTAGATGTAACATTTTAAACCAAAATCCAAATCAATTTAAATGAATTTATTCTTAAATCTAAACATGGAAATAAATGTTTAAATCATTAGGACTTGGTAATGCATGGGATAGAAGACAAGAGAAATTTCCACTCTAACACCACATTTACAGTATAAGGAATTCTAAAAATAAGCACCAGGAGTTTATGTTGTAAAGTTCTAAAACCAAAGCTTCATTTTCAAAAACAGTAAACACTCCAGGTCTCACCTGTTTCAAATTACAGTTTTGAGTGTTTTTAGTTTTTTTAAAAACAAATCACAGTAGCATACACTTAATTCTGAGCCTCAAATCTAAAGGGTTCAAAATTGAAATGTATTTCTGAAAATCCATTTTTAAGAGCCTTGATGAGAAATTAAAATAAAGTGTTCAGCGGAATAAAGGAATTTTTGAGGCTTCTAGCTTAGCCATGACCCCAAGACTACCCTTACTACTCTAAGTCATGACCTGCTTTAGTATGTGCTAATGTTCTCTATTGTTGGTTGTTGCTTAGACCTATCTTTCTCAATTGTTTGTATTTTTCAAAGCAATTCAGTATGATTTAATCTTAAATGACACTCAGAGACTGCCTTAATAATTAATATGCCAAGTAAAGGAGGTAAACAAAATCACCTATTAAATTAAGAAAACAGATCCTTTCTATTAGAGCATAAACATAATTTAAAACATTGGTCTTAATAACTCATGCTTTATTAGGGAAAAAGCATGCGGCTTAGCGTTGCTAATGCTGAATTGATATTACAGAAAAGTATGAGAATCTTAGGTTAGTGTATAATGTACTTCAGTTGCTTTCTAGCTGAACTATCAGCATTTAAATCATTAAATTACATTCCTATTCATGAGCCACACTCTTATGAATTTCAAGATGCATATTATAATTATTTTTAGAAATTAAGGGATAATGTTTATTCCCAATGGATTTTTTTTTTTATTTTTTATTTTTTTGCTATTATTGAAATAGTGTATTTTTAAGTATTATCTACCTAACTGCAGGAAGGAGGGCAAATACCACTCCCTGAGTCAGTAATCAAACCCTGCTCTTTCCATTAGCAGGGTGAGTGGAAACAGAAGCTGTGCTGGATTTGGTGTACACTGAAGTGCCCCATCATTAAGTGGTCAGGAAGTCTCACTGGTGAGACCGCAGATAGCTTTATTTCACTTTTTCTCAATTATCATTTAAAGTTTTCATTTTGATCTTCTCTGTTCACAGAGCATGCCTTGAAGCTCCTCTGCACAGCCTGGAGCAGCCTGGCACACCTTCCAGGCAGAAACAGGGAGAAGTTTGTCTTCTGCTTGCTCTGTAGACCAAAATTCAATCTTAACTTACACTGTGTAGATTTGTTGTAAGCCAATAACTTACACTGTGTTATATTCATGTAACTGAGAATAGAGAGATCTTGTCTTTGGCTGGGCGGTTTGTCAGTTTTGCACTGTTTTCTTGCACTTTGATGGTGAAAATGTAGTATTTAAATACATACTGTAAAGCAAAGATGAAAACAGATGCCTAAAAGCCGGTACATAGGGTCCACTGTCAAGTCTTCATAAATTATGAATGCAAATTTATCACAACAACCATTTAGTGACAGAAGTTTCCTGATTTCCTGGTGTATGTTTTGAGACTTCAGGTATTCATCCACCTTCCCTTTAGTGAAATAAAACCATTGTTGAAGTGTGGATAGATTTTTATGTGCTCTTTTTCACATTAGATGTATGTATAGGATGTATTCAGTAACACAAAGGAATGAAACTGTCATTAAGAAGAAATTCCGCATGAGGAAAAATGTACTGTGAAGTGCAAAATAAGATTATGTATTTACTTAAGGCTAGTATGAAATGCCTTATCACTAGATCCATAAGCCCATGAGAAATGAACTCCCAACTTGGATGCAAAATCCCTCATTTTCATGTCAACTGGAATATGATTTCAGATCAACCCCAAAGTTTACTCCTTTGGGTTAAAGAGAAATAAAAAAAGACAAAACAAAACAAATACAGCTCCACAATAATAGATATCTCCTGTAGGAATTTGTCACTTGGTAAGTTAATGGCATGTTCTAGGGCTGTCTTCAGAATCATTGTCACCCATGCCAAGGCTGTACTGCTTCACTTCTGTAAGATTTTCATTAAACACACTGACAGAAATTGTTAGGAATTTAACACTAGGATAGAGACAGATTTAGTGATGTCACAGATAATTCAACTTGAGATGAATCCTTTTACAGAGAACACAGTTTTTTTTCCACATGCTTGCCAGTGAATGAGAGGTAGACATTGGAGGCAGATGCTGTTCACACCTGCCACACTGGCATTGTGTTAGAGTTCATGATACAGGCTTTAGATAAACCATTCATTATTTACCTGAAATCTTTATCTAGAATGGCTTGTTTTTTGGAGGAATTCTGATATGAAGGCTCTGCTATCAAAATTAACCACTCAGGCTGGTAAAACAGGTGAGTAGAAGAGGGAAAAGGGACAAAGAAGAACAGTTTTAGACTAAAAGAGGTGAGATTTAGATTAGATAACGGAAATTTTTCACTGAGAAGATAGTAAGGCCCTGGCACAGGCTGCCCAGAGAGCATTGGTGCCCATCCCTGGAGGCTGGATAAGGCCCTGGGCAGCCTGAGCTGGTGGGTAGCAGCGCTGCCACAGCAGATGTTGGAACTTGATGATCTTTGAGGTCCCTTCCAATCCAAGCCATTCTCTGAGTCTATGAAATGAAAACTGTTACCCAAAGCCAGTAGATGTGGAGGCTCCCAGTTCAAAGCTTTTGTTTTGATTCTGAAATATGGCAATAAAGCAGAAGCAAACATGCAGCAAAAATACTGTTCTGGGAGCTAAAAATACTTAATGTAGTCATTGTATAATATATATTGCAATAATATGCTCACAACAATTTGAAAAATAATAAGACCAGTGCCAAAAGAGCCAGGCATACAAAGTTGTCACTGGAATAACAAGGCAGTGCTTCTCCAGTGCATGAGCCAGGGTTGTGTGTACTCCCCTGAGAATGTCAGGAAAGCTCCATTCAAAATGTCATTAGTAACTCCAAATCTGCCTGCTAGGATGTGCAAATCATTTATTATGAAGGAATAAAAAAGGATATTTGAACATAGGAATGAGGGACAGGAGACTTTGGTCCCAATTTTCAAATTTTGATCTCATTTTTATAGGCTTAATTTAGCAAATAACTTCCCATAACTTCACGCTACTTGAAAACTGCTGTTGATGAGACCAGAAGCAAAGCACTTCCCTGTACTTTCAGGCAGGGCTCGCATCCAATACAGTCAGTTAGAAAGCTAATGAGGCAGGGCTGTAGAAACAGTGCCTTTCACTGGGCTGATCAACCCCTTTACAAATGAACATGACTGTTTCCTAAAAGAGACCTAAGCATGCTAAAATAGTACTTAAGTCAATTTCTGGCTACATTCCTCCTTAAAACACAAAGAAAGAAATGAATGATTTAGAGTTGCCATGCAGCAAAGTCAGCCCCCGTCATGGTAGAGCACCATTCTGTGGTCTGGGGTTGTTTAATAAATGACAGCACAAATTCTGCTGCAATCCCATGGAAAAACCGTGAGAGAAAACATCCTGTACACGTGCACTGATAGCCACATTTTACAGAATGAAGCATAAATGGATTACATGGCAATATCCACCCGTTCTGTACCTGCAGTTTATATTTAATATTGTATGCTAAAATATCTCAGAAGTCACATAAATCACTACAACAATCTAATCCATCCTCCATGATCTCTATTTAGAAACCACAGCAGCTGTCTTTTAAAGTGTCCTTCCCATCAGTAACAAAATCTGACCTTACTAATGAGAGCAAATCTTAAAATGACTAGATAGCAGTCAGTGACAATTATTGTTCTAATTACCAAAATTGAACCCTGGTACCCACAAAGAACTTCACATTTTACTAAATTAAAAATGTATTCTTCTTTAACTAATGTATAAGTGCCAACAGAAACAGGTCCTACGTGATGCTGGGGCAGATGTATGGCATGGTCTAGGAATTACAGTAGGAGCATAAAATGTAAATCGACTTTTAATATATCTTTAAGTTCACCGTGGAAAAATAGTTATTTTGTACACTTATCACTTTATCAGTTTACATCATCCTCAATGCCATTGCTGCCTTCCAATGGGGCCAGCTCTGCCGAGTGCTACAGTGGTAAACAAGGCTGTGCTTTTACTTTTGGCAGACTTGCCCAGTGGTATTGGAGTTATGCCAGAAAAGTGAAGCCAAGGGAGTGGGGTGATAAGAGAAAGCTTCTCATTTCCCTCACCTTCTCCTTGTACACAGACACAGACAGATATAGTAGACTTCCTACTATCTGTGTTTTATCTCAGATCCTAATAATCCTAATGAATTTGTGTGGCACCCAATTCAAAACAATTCTTCTGCTGATTTCACTGTATTTTAAATCACATCTATTGTAGGCACACAGTGCTGTGCCTCTCAGGAGCTGCTGGTGGGCACAGGAGAATGAGCTTTGGTAGCAACAGTGTCCAGAATGATTCCAGTCAATTCTGAAAGTTTCACTGCGGCCAAATATGACTGCAGCTCATCTGAAGCCCCTGGCAATTGTTAGAGGGAAAATAGCTGAAGGGAACTTTGAGTTTGTTTGTCAAAGCTGTCTTTCACCAGCCAGTCCACAAAGTAGGTGGAGAGCCATAAAAATGATGGGTATTACTCACCTGTGTGTGAATACAGGACCACCACCACCAGTTAGGGATGGAAAGGATGCTTTATGTGATCACTGTTGATCATCACCCCAAAGACACCTGTGGCAGATATTTTTATTGCAGGGCCTTTGATGTATAGCTTTGAGTACAGTCTTTGAGCAGGCGAGGAAAGGAAAGAGAACTCAATATTATTTATCATGTGCCAGATGACAGCAATGCCAAGGTCAGGATTGCTGACATCTGGGAACACTTAAAGATCACAAGCAGTCAGCAAAAAATTAAAAGCATAGAAAATGAGCCCTCAGAAAAGGCGTAAGGCCAGTATGCACAAGTAAGTTAAGACTAGGAGCATCTGAAGATAGATGATGTTTTCTTACAGGTTGAGATCACTCTTTTTCTTCTACCTTTGGAGATCAGTACTTTTTTCCTAACACTGAACCTCGACTTGCCTACTCAGAAAATAAAAAATTGCTTGAACAGTGTTGGCAGCTGCCCTCTTTGAGCAGGAGATGGGATGAGGTGACTCCAGCCCCCTTCAGCCAGCATTTTGTGGTTGATTCTTTAAATTCTTTCTGGAGAGCCAAAAAGCTGTGAAATACAACAGCACTGTGAGAAAATTTGACCATACTTCTCAGGAACATCTTTGCATGCAGCCAAGGAATGGCATTATAGTCACAGTTATTTGATATGCAGGAAGACTGAAGCAGAGCTTACTGGGAGCTTCCAGAGATGCTCTGGACCCTCTGGTGAGTGATGGGCAGCCCATGGGTGTGCCAAGTGCTGCACATCTGATGGATATCTGCTTCATTGGGCAGTACAAATGTCTGCTTTTCCTGCTAGGCTAGGGAATGAACTCCTCCACATTTCAGAAAGCCTTCATACAGAAAAGAGAGTATTTGTCAAGTATTAGGTAAAAACATAGTCAGATCTTTGCAAACAGAATGGCGAGTCTCGACACAGCTAAATCTGAGAGGTCTCTCCTCTTCCCTGGACCTTGTGTGACATGGGAAACATGGACAGTCATTTCTTTATGCAATTCCCAGTTAAAATTTAAAATATTAACAAAGCTGCAGAAAATATACTGATATCTTCATGAGACTTCATTATTTTCTCTTGGTAATGCATTAAACTTATAGCGATCACCTGGAAGACATAAAATATGACAGGAAAGGGGAGTGGGGGGAAAAGAAATAATGCTAACTGCTTGCTAGAGATATAAACAACAGTCACGATCTGACTTGATATTCACTTCACATGAGAAGGGGTTTGCAGAAGAAATCAAATGCTATATCATAGAATCATAGAATGGTTTGGGTTGGAAGGTACTTTTAAGATCATCTAGTTCCAAGCCCCCTGCTAGAGGCAGGGACACTTCCCTGTGAACCAGGTTGCTCACAGCCCCATCAAGCCTGGCCATAAATGCTTCCAGGGAGGGGGCATTCCTCTATGGGCAACCTGTTCAGAGTCTCAACACCCTCATGGCAAAAAATTTCTTCCTAAAATCTAGTCTAAATCTACCCTCTTCCAGTTGAAAACCTTTTGCCCTCATCCTGTCACTACATTCCCTTACGAAAAGTCCCTCCCTAGCTTTCCTGTAGGATCCCTTCAGGTACTGGAAGTCTGCTAAAAGGTTTCCTCTGAGTCTTCTCTTCTTCAGGCTGAGGTGCTCCAGCTCTCTCAGCCTGTCCTCATGGGGGAGATGCTTGGATATAATTATACAAACTGTAACCTGTGAAGTCATGGGCTAGTAACTAATCACTATATTTCAGCTAATGGCAACGAACAGTTACTAGGTGACTCCCAACAAGATGTGTGCATTGGCTGCCTGGAAATTACAATATAGAAGTGATTCCCTTTACCACTGCCAGCACAAAGCCATCCCTCAGTCAAAGTGATCACACAGAAGTCTCTGTTTTGACTCTGTTTTGATTTTATAGGAGAAAAATGCTGACTATATTGTGTTTAGACAGACAAAATCTACACACTTGTTGATAAAAACCAAGCAAATGCAGTCACTGAAGTACATTTGTTGCTTTTTCAATGGATTCATTTACTCCATATGTCATAATGCTGCACACTGGAATCCTGAAATCTCTGGCTGATTTATTTTTATATACTTCCTAAGATGTGAAGCATCAGGTGACTGGAGCATACTTTGAAAATTAATAAGGAACAGATATATACTAGCATAAATATACTAGCATAAACAGAATCGTTCTTTCAAAATTTCTTAATATATATTTTTTTACTCTCTCTCACACTACTGCAGTTACAAGTTTGAGAAAAACTCAAGATTCAATTCTATTTGAGCAACCTTTTCCCTGATTTTGGTTTACTAGGTTAATGTGAAATAACAAGCCAAATTGTTTAACAGTTTTTGAGGAAATATAGCCTCACCTGTTCTGAATTAAAATAAATGAATAAATATAACAATAGTAAACCAAACCAAGACAAAAACTGTCTCCGTTATGAAGAATTATATGGAAACGACTCACAGAATATGATATTTGATTTTTTTTTTACCCCAGTGTCTCCACAAACTATTTTACCAAATAGACTTGCTTGGTCTCCTGTAATGAATTTTAATGTTATTCTTTGCCCTGGAAAATGAGGTTGTCTTCAGAAAACTCTTTAAAACGAATTCAGAGATATTCAAACCTATTTCGCTGCTCTAAATTTATGATTTTTACAATGTGTGTAAGTTGTCTCCCTCTTCTGGCTGATCCAGACAGCCTACAGGATCTACAACTTCCCATTCAAATGTTTGAGGTTACAGATTTGGTGTGAGCAGAGCCTGGTCCTGGCTTCTCTATGTCTCTGAGTTTATATGGAGACAGCAGTATCTACCAATGGATACAGACTGAAAACTGTACATATGAAAGAAAGAACAAAATAAGAAATGACAATATTATCATATTTTTCTTGTGAGTTACCTTTGAGGTTAGGAGACACACAAGTGGTTTCTATGCTACCTGAATAGAAACACAGTTGTTCTCATACACTACTCAAGACACAACTGTTCTTGTAACCTAGTCACACATTTCCTTTGCTGCTATCAGCCAGGGCTCTTCCCATGCCACACATTGCTCTCAGCTTGATAGAACAAACTGCCCAACAACTATATTGAGAAACAGCTTGCTTTGTTTTTCCAATTTGTAAAACAAAGGCATACTGCAAGCTGTGCTGACTGGGATGTCATACATCTTTAACAAAAAGTAAAAAGAAAAAGAAAAGAAGGAAGCATCCTCTAGTTGCAGCAGACGCCTTCTGCTTTTTTTGCAAAGTGCCCTGTCACAGCATGGCTACCCTCGAGCCATTCTTCAATACCAGCTAAAAAAAGAAAGATGTCCTTATTGCCTTTGTGTTTCATAAGTTATTATTTGGCAATTTGTTGCCTGTAAAGAGAGGGCTTCAGGTTACTAGAAGTGGAATCAGCTATGAATCTGATGTAGACTATCAAGTTGTGCTGGGGAGGTTCAAGCTGGATGTCAGGAAAAACTACTGTAAAAGAATGGTCAAGCACTGAAACAGGCTGACCAGGGAAGTAGTTGAGCCATCACCCCTGGAGATTGTTTAAGAAACGTATAGATGTAATATTTAGTGACATGGTTTAGTGGGCAATGTTGATGGTAGGTGGACGGTTGGAGTAGATGTCCTTAAAGGTCTTTTCCAATCCTAAAGATTCTATGATTATATGAATATTTATCACATGGAATTCAATGATTCTATATTCACCACATGAGCCAGAGAGTCTCACAGGGTTGCCCCTGAAGGTAAATTAAGGGTAACAAGATCCTGGGGCATCAAGATCCAGTCTGGTCCAGAATAACATGGTGCAGCCTTAAGTCAGTCTTCATCTTCCCATTGAAAGTGTCACCTCTTTCCCAGGGAAATACAATCCACAGTGGGGCCCTTTCAACCTCATTTGAAGGAATCACCTCAATCAAGTCTTGGGAACAGAGAGGTCCAAACAGGCCTAGTAATGGCATCTTATGGCCCTTCAGAAGTGTAGAAAGACTAGGAGATCTGCTGGGCTTTGATTATCTGACTGCTCCAGCCCAGAGTGCTCACATACTGCGAAAACAGTGTCCATGCTCATATTGTCAAGGATAGTCTCAAATGGCTGATGATCACACTTGGAAATACTCAGGGCTGATCAAACCAATATGGAGACAGATGAACATGATTTGTACAATTCACATCTTCAACCAACTCTACAGATCACAGGCAAATTCTGATATCCCAACGTTAACTTGTTATTTGTATGACAGAATCATTCTGATACCTCAGATCTACTGAAGATCCAACCTACTAAATCTTAGCTTTTTTTTTTTTTTTTGCAGGATGAGGGGAAATGGTTTTAAATCGAGGGAGGGGAGATATAGGTTGGACATCAGGGGGAAATTCTTTACAGAGAGAGTGGTGAGGTGCTGGCACAGGCTGCCCAGAGAGGCTGTGGATACCCCATCCCTAGAGGTGTTCAAGGCCGGACTGGATGGGGCCCTGAGCAGCCTGGTCTAGCATTAAATGGGGAGGTTGGTGGCCCTGCATGTGACAGGGGGGTTGGAGATTCATGATCCTTGAGGTCCCTTCTAACACTGGCCATTCTGTGTGATTCTGTGTGATTCTGTCTGACTTTTAAACTAAATCCCACTTAAGTATGCAACTCAAGCCTTTGGTTTTCCCTGTAATCAGTAGTGGGAAGCAGAAGGTAATTCCAATCATAGCTGGACTTTGCTGATTACAAAGCTCAGTTGACTACACTCCAAACATAGATGATTCAGTTAAATGTCTGTACAACTAAGTTGGGGAGATAAGGGTAGCCACTAATAGACTTTTCTAATCAATGGGCTCACATCTTACTGGAACAGAGAAGCGTTGGAATCTGTGAGCCTCTCTTGGCTCATATTTATGCTGTTTTCAATGCTCTGGAAAAAGGCAGAGCTACTCTTGTGAACTGAGAGTACTGGGTACCTGTGACTGCATGTCCTCCAATGCCCTGTGAAACAGATGTGGAGAACAGTTTCTGCAAATGAACAGGACTGTACCAAAGAAATAACTTGCATTTATCATTCACCTTCTCAGGAAAACGACCCAGCAAAACTCTATGTATTTATTTACTTATCCATCAAGTCTCTAGCATGAGGGGAGCCAACCTGGCAGTTCCCTGGAGCTACACATAATAGTAATTAATAATAAAGATACGGACACTGGGCAAGCAACATGGAAGAGACCTTACTTGGAAAACTTTACAGCCTGAATGAGTTGAGCAGGCGAACAAAACTAGTACATTGCAAATAACTGTTGTATCACATCCCCTGAGCCAGAAAAACTATAGCTGATACATTTTTTTCTACGTCTGCTCTCCTGATGTGTGGTCTGATGGCATATTTCTAAGACTATGTTTTATTTTAAGTCAAGGCTAGGTGCCAATACAATACAGCACTGTGCTACTGTATACATAAAAGTGGCTGACTTCCCCCTTTTTCTGGAGGTTATTCACATTACCAATCAGTGAGAAAATTTGTCTGAGCAAATCTAGGAGACCCCCGGATAAAGCAGAAATTTAATTGCTTGAAATGTATCAAGTTGCCATATTTTGTTTATTTCCTGAGATTCAATTACGAAAATTGCCAGTCTGCAGCTCCAAATTGCATGACAACTGTTGAACTTGCAGTCTCGCAAGGATAATCACCCCAGAGCACAACACACACACCACTCCACTCCCATAAATTAATATAATCTGCCAGTAATTGAAAAAGGCAGAATAGACTCCACACCTCCTTCATTCACTGACTGGCATAACGAGAACAGCGGTGTATTGTCTCCTGACTGGGATCTTTTGCCACTTCCATTGTTACAGGGTTTTTTCCAGACACACTGGGCACAAATACAGCTTCGCTTCACAAAATGTCTCCATGCCCTCACCAGTCTGTTCATCCTTGTCAAATCAGAATTTCACACATTGTTTTCCACACATTCCCTAATCTTAGCAAAAGTTTCATTTCCCCAGCCCATTGCCATAGGCTATTGGTCTGGCACAAAACTGAATATCAAAACAAAAAAAAAAAAACAAAAAAAAGACAAAAAAAAAAAAAACAGACAAAAAAACCCACAACCAACCAACCAACCAACCAAAAAAAAAACAGAGAAAAGACAGGGACCACAGCTACTATTCTTCTATTTTCTCTTGTCTCAGCTAACAAAATATGCTTAATAGCCCCATTCTGTAATTGGACAGCTAGAGAAACATTTAGTTGTATCTTGTCATGCTCTAAGAATATTACCTGTTCCTGAAATAGTATATATCAGCCCACTGATGTTTCCAAAGGTCACTATGGAAATATACCAATGAACATTTTGCTGTCTACTGGATTCTAAACCGTAAGTACAATATGGCATTAATCAATGTGGATGTTAGTGACCAATGAGTTCGTGAACTACACTCGAATATCCCCTGACTACTGAAAAAAATGCCAATATATATAAAAGACATATATTAACAGTTCAAAATTTTACACTTTTTTTTTTTTTTTGGCACCTTCTTTAGATCTTAGTTATCCAACAGACTTCTGTCATTTTTGTTTTCTTCTCAGAATCACAGAATAACAGCGTAGTTAATGTTGGAAGAGACTACTGAAGGTCATCTGGCCCAGTCCCACTGCTCACTGCTGGGACACTTGGTATCAGCAAAGAAACTGAGAATGTTTAGAAAAGATTTGAAATTATTTTGCATTAAAAGACAAATATGTTTAAAAATGTAATGAAATCCTGCCAATTTGTTTTTTAACAAAGATTTTGGCTTCCATAGTCAAAGAACCCTCTGGTTTAAAGAAGAATGATTTTCCTTTTAGCATTCAAATTTGCATACCAATACACTTTGCATATAATTTACATACCATACTGCACCTCAGCCACTTTGTCTCTTATTGTAAAATCAAAGATCAGCTCCTAGCATTTCACAGCTAGGATTATTAAAACATTTTGTTAAGTCAAGTATGAAGATAAGCTTTCTTCCTGATGCTCCTGGAATTGCATACTAATGGCCAGGGAAGGTAAGCGTCTGGCTCAGGCACTGGTTTGGGCTTTGGTATTTCTCACAGACTTGTTTTCAAGTTTGGGCAATTTCACTTTATATCTTTATAACTCGGATAATTATTTCTAAAAGAAGAAAAGTGACTATGTTTATTCCCTTTCTTTTTTAGACTTGACTTTTTGAGCGATTATGTGTGATTGCTCAAAGGCAGGGCTTTCCTGTCAGTCTGTGTGTGAGAACATACCCAGTGTGATCCCAATCCTGCCTAAAAAGCATTACTGTAACGGGCCTCTAAATCAAAGCAACTCAGATTTATTTATTTATTTATTTTCCCAATTAAATGAATTGTGCAGAGAAATATCAGTTTGGTACAGAATGAAATTTGTATGCATGGTATTTCTGTGGGGAAAATCAGAGCATCCATCTTTAAACTGCCTGTACTACTTCAATAGTATGAAGCAGCATAGAAAAGGGATCTGTATCCCAGGCTGAGGGCTATGGAGCACCTGATGTCTCTCCTTTGATTGTGGATGCCTGTACTTACTATAAAGTACCATAAGTAGCTACAATAGGTTGTAGAGGTTACTGGTGTGAGTACTCAGTGCTGCATATATTGCTTACAAGTAGCACTGTATTGCTTTTCTCCAGGTGCTACATTGAGATGTATTGTTGCTTAGTATTTTTTTCATCAATACAACATCATCATCATCGTCTCAACTGGAGACAAGCTTCAGTAGAAGCCTGAGAGAACTATAATGGATTAGATCTTTTACTCTGAATATTCAGCTACTGTATTCAGTTATTTGTTGCATATGAAGCATTCCCAGTTCTCTCCATAATTAAGCATATATTTTTTTTGCTTTAACATTACTAGCAATGCCTGTAAGAAGGTCAAGCAAATACAGAACTTGAATCAAGTATTACTGCCCCATTGTAATGCAGACTGTCTGCACTAGAAGACAACAGTAGCTTAACAGAGCTAATTTAATGTACTGGGGAAAGGCAAAGAGAAAAAAAGATAGCTCTGGTTTGAGCACCACTCTGGTCAAATGGGTAACAGAAGGGAACTTAAATACTCTCAAACCCATCTCTTGCTAATGCATGTAGCAATAAATAATTAGGGTGTCTTTCTTTCAGGATTTCCCATGTAATATTGAACTACCTTATAGTATCCAGCTTCTGTGTGCAGGATACCTGTATGCTGCCAAAAAACTATCAGCTATATATGCCACATGCATTTCTTTTTTTTTTTTCTCTTCTTTACGCTTGGCAAAGGAGTTGAGTAGGAAGATAAAGTCTCTGAAAAACATCTTGGACAAAGATGCCAGCACAGATTGTACAGTAAAAGATATCAGGTCTGCCAATCTCTGCAGGCTGTTTATAGTTACCTATCAATGATTTATTGCACAATTACTGTAATACCAAAATAGTACATCTCCTTATTTCTATTTGGTATAGATAAAAGGATGCAACATCCTCAACAAGTAATATCTGTATTCTTTCTGTTCTCCTCCCCTGGTCAGCAAGCATATCCTTTCTTTCAGAGCAGTCCCTGCTTATCTCTCCTTTCTGCTCTCTCCTGCTTCAGGCAATACAACTGAATTCCATTGATATGACTGCTGTCCAGGTTGAAATCTGAAAAAAACCCATACCTCATGTAGGACAAAGTCTCCAGGAGTTAAATAAACTTACTGACAGCATTTGGACTTTTGGAAGGACAGCGTCATCCCTTACCTGTGCATACACAGTGAGTGATCATTAACTAGAAGATACTGCCAGTGTCCAGGAGCACCCACAACTCTGCTCAGTAGAACTAAGAAGATAAAACACCCTCCTACTAAAGGATGTGCTCATGTAGGTGTAGTTATTTGGAAGATCAGGACCTTAATGATATATTTCGTTTAAAAGCTAGGTCATAAAAATCCCTGAAAATTCAAGGAAGGACAGCAGACTATGCACAACTACTGAGTTTCCTTGTTCGGACCACTGTAAAACACCATCTGTACTTGTAGAATAATAGTAAAAACAGAAAGAAGTATGTCAAGAAAAACACTGCGGTTTGGAGGCAATGCTGGAGGAGAATGTTTTAGTGCTAGTGTAGACAAAAGCTACAGTATCAAGAAATATGTTTTAATGAACATTTTAACGACAAGTATTGTAAATGAATATATTAGCTGATACAGAGAGCACTCAACTATTTCACTTCTGAGGTAAACTGTTAAACATCTTATTCATGTGATACATTTTTTACTGTAAAGAGCCTATTTTCTTCTCCAGCTGTTAATTGCCAGACTCTCCCATTCAGTGCAGAACACTCAAAATAGACAGAAGGGTGAGCTCTTCAGGTGGTGCATATGAACGCACAGATACATAGATATGCACACAAAACCCTACAGCAACACACCACACTTATCTTCTTCCCATTTTTAGATCATACATATTTCATTAAGTTCCATGCAGAGCGTCTTCTGATTTATGGTAATTGTCAACAAAAGCAAAAAAATGCCCACAGTTTTAACCCTGCAGTAGTGGGGATTTAACTGGGATAAAATTAAAATGTTTAAGGGGGAAAAACCAATCCAACACCCTAAGCAGCTGGGAGGCTGACCCTTGAGATGTTGTCAATTTTTTATTTTATTTTATTGTATTTGTTGTCTGTAAAAGCAGATGCCAGCAGCAACATCTGATGCGCCGGACACCTCCAGTATTATCCCAGCATGATCATGGCCTGGAGGACTTGGAGTGAGACTAATTTCCATATCAAACCCAATTTAGATGAAACATCTTGGTTTAAAAAAAAAAAAAGAAAAAAAAAAAAAAAAGAAGAAGAAGCCAGCGCATCAATAGCCCCTTGATTAGATTTTCATCTCCTGAGCAGACAAATATGAATATTTATTACCATGAATGCAGATTTCCCTCTTTCCATTGCTCTGATCTTGAATATTACCCATTGCTAATTTTTATGAAAATTTGGGCAACATAATGTTTTCACATAAACTGACAGTTCTTGAGATAATCCCGTTATTGTTTGGTGGGAAATGACAGTTTCCGCTTATTCATGTGTTAACAAGGGATTAAATATTGTTTTTCATCACCATAATCTAAAATAGACTGCAAATTAAAATTTGAACATTGTGCATTAGCGGAGCTTTGAGGACCAGGATTTGTTTGCATTCACTTAGTAAAGATCTGTAAATTAACAGATAAACAATGAAGTGAAATTAGGATCATAAAAACAGCACTGACGTTTGTAAAATGAAGCCACTGCTCTACCTGCAAAAGGTAAAGAGCTGGAGAGAGAAATGGTTCACAGAATGACATCCTTTTGTGAGCAAAGTTCACTCTGAACTGTTACCAGCCACAGTGACCCTCAGGCATTAATGGACCAGGTCATTTTTCCATGGCATAGAATCACATCCCTTTTCCTTGTCACAAGTTCTGATTCTCAAGCACTTGATATCTGCAGCTCACACTGAAAAAAATGGTTCTATCATAGATCTATTCATTGTGCTAAAAGCAGTCATGCTGACCCAGAAGCTGTTTTCTTCTATGCCAAAATGCCGTGCTCACACCCTATCAGTCCGGGTCTTGGCGTGCAGTACATAGGCACACACAGTTTCTCACTGATGTGGGCATTTTGCTGCAAATGCAGTACAGAGCAATAAAGGGTCAGTTATCTCCTCAATGCCTGTGCCTAACATCTAGCAACCCCAATGAGAGATTGTGCCATAGTGAAAACAAAAAGACCTGTGATGTTCTGCAGCTCATGAGCCATTACACTGCTTAATGTTTCTACAAAAGCTCTGGGTTACAAATTCAGTGAATTTGCAACACTAAGAAAAAAAACCCACAACAATTCAATTTGATATCTGCCGAAATGCAAAAAAGCCAAAACTTATGCTTATTCAAAGCAACACAAACATCTGCCTAACTAAATCTCTAAGCAATTTCAACAGAAAAAAAACCCACTAACAACAAACCTTGGTAATACAATGAAAAATAGAGATAGAATCTAGTTTTTACAGAAGTAATACAATAGTATGCCTTATATTTAAATTCAGGACCTCTTAAAAAATATTCTGGTTACAGTTTATTTCATATGTGCTTCATAAGGCTTTGCATTCTGAAGGATGCTGAAGTGATGCGTGCACAGCAACACTACAGCAACATTGCCTCTAAGGGCAGAAACGTAGGGATGGACACAAGGTAAAAGAGGAATGAGAAGAATGAGTGAGAATGTGCTACCGAGCTTCAGTCATCATAGAAAGGACATTGGTTCTTAAGTTTTACAGCCTGGTACTAAAAGAAAACACAATAAATGGCAGTGTGATTCTAAAGTCTAGAAAAAAACTCTGTGTCAATAACTGCAATTCAAACTTTAATTCTAATGAAAACATGATTTAATCCTTGAAGCTTGCTTAGACTCTGGACTTGGAGGGGGATTTTTGCTGCCCTCCAGGACTGCCCAGTCTCTAGGATTGCTGGAGAGATGGTTAGGGAATGGGACCCACCACCTCTTCCATGACACAAATTACAAAATCTCTGCTTGAGATTGCTGAAAGTCCACGTGTTCCTGCCCTGATCTAGCACCAGCCTCAAGAGGTGGCAGAATCTCCCTTCCCAAAATACCTGATCAGCTCTATCTTCCAAACCTCAGACAGCCAAGCAGAATTTCACCTTCACGTGCAGCTCCGCCAGCCATCCCATCATAACACTGATTTTTTTTTTTCCCCCTTTGAGTCACAAAGAACCAGCTGCTCGTAGGGGGAGGATGCTGGATTTCATGAATCGTAAGATATCTACTACAAACAAGCACGGCTTTCTATGTAAAGATCTTACATCTATTCTTTATAAATACATCAAATGCAGGCTATCAAATCATAGGGTAGATAATAACATTGATTTTAAGCAGAGTTACTCTGCAGTTTGCTCATGTATGGAATGGTTTTTATGGAACACTCTGCTTTAAAAACAGTGGCGTGACACGGCCCAAAAACTAGACAAACCCTTAAAACAAACACACTATTTTTTAAAAGAAACTGTTAAAAGAAACAAAAAGAAATGACACTGGTAAGATGCATAAGTTCCTGAAGCCACAAGGCAAACAGGATCTTGTTTCATTTTACATGATACTGAATAAAAATTGAATTGCTGCAGTTGCCATAGCAACTGTCACATCACTTGGCACTCCTGCTCCTTTAAATCACATAGTGCTACTGTAAAGGAATTCATGAACCAACATGACACTTGAATACTTGTGCATTTTACAGTATTTCAGGAGGAAAACATAAATCAATATACACTGAGAGTTGTCTCTGAAAATCGGGTTTGTTATATTTTTCTTAACGTTATAATCTCTTCATTTTCTTGTCGTGTTCTTTGCAAATTTGCAAAGAAGGTGGAGGGCGTTGTCACAATCAGAGCGCAAAGAAAGAAATTACTACTGACACCTGATTTCCAAACTGACGCTGTGGCCTGTCACTCAGATGTCAAAATACCTTTGCTATGCAATATTCAAACCAAATACAAGGGATAAACATTGGAATTGTGCCCCTCCACAGCCAGGGTTTGGTGCGATACGTGACGGCAGACAGTCTCAGTGGCATGCAGGCATCTATTTCAACTTACTAGTAGATTAGAAGGGAAGTCTGACTATATACGTAAAGCTAAGCACATGATAAATGTTTGCAGAGTTAGAGCCATGATTTATGCTGTTTGTGAGTGTTCTGCATATATCATCAAGTTACAGAAGGTATCCAACAAAATCATGACTATATATATATATATATATTTGATGCATATTTATATGTGATGCTTTTTTTTCATTTTATTTTTATTTTGCTGCTTATTAATACTCTGGATGCAATTTGTTTGAAAAGCAGCCCTCTAGTGGGCTATGTACCATAATGAATAGTTAATAAATAGCATCCACATTATCTCTAAATATTAGTTAAAATGCATTTTGCAAAAACATACAAGATCTTAAATAAATGAGTCATAGACCTCCATCATTCTCTTTGGAGAAATTTAATGTTCTGTTTAGCTTTATTCCTTCAAGCCCCTGAAGCATTATTTTTCAATGCTGCTTTATGATCAACTTCTGATTAGTATCACTTTACTATACATGTATATTTACAAAACTGCAATAGTAATATTATTCACTGTCAGTAAGACTCCATAAAAGTTGCATATTATTATTAACGTTCTATTTAATACATAATCTATGACTTTTTAAGGGTGACACAGAATCTATAGCTGGGGAGGGGTGAAGAATAAAATAACTAACTTTTCCTGTGTATTCACCAAGAATACTCCTAAGATAGTATGCCTTACAGTTTTTCATTTATTATTTTTTTCCTTTTTGTCTACATAGACTTAAGGTTACATTCCATAAAGTAAAGTTTTCATGTGCAGAGTGCTTTTATTCAATGAAGAAACATCACTGTATGTAAGATCAACATAATCTATCAAAATATCTGTAAGTCCTGAAACATCAAAACATCTCTATTTTATAACAACTACAGAGATAGTGAAGTGTTCATTTCTACATATATTTTGGGTTACTTCCACTTGGTTTAGAAAAATATTCTAATTCTTATGTCAGTCATAATATGAGAAATATGATTTGTATTTTACAAAGACATTTTTAATTCCAACAATGAGTGTATTTTGTGTTCATTTAAAATAATGTATTACATCGTGGGTCCTGTTCTACTGGCTCAGGACAGAGATAGTGCCATTTCCTTAATTTATTTTGGGCCTTAATTCCAATAATTTATTATTCAAATGACTGACTCCTAGTCCACTAAACTGATTTCAATTATTACACTTTCTTGAGCCACTGGAAACCCTGACTTGTTATTTTGAAATTGTCTTGAAAAAGCAATTTCAGCCACAAGAGGTTGTAAGCACTTATTAGCCCATGCAGTTGAACCATTGCTTGAAGTTTTCTTGAACTGAAAATGGCCTTGAACAGAAACTTTGGTTACAGTCAAGCTCGTTGTGGCACCAAACTGAAAAAATACTTCTCTTTTGTGATAATTTAAAAGTGCTTAAAAAAAGAGAAGTAATTACATTCCTGAAGGATTTGGAAGTAATTCCAGTTTACCCACTGAAGTGACATCAGCAAAGGACTGGGAATCCCAATCTTGATGAACCCTGAGCTCAGTAGGAATCAAGCAGAGCTGCACTCTGGTAAAGAAGTTCTTCATCCGCGTGACCGTAAACCGAATGATCTCCCTGAGATCTGGTAGGTATTTTCAACCATTTTCAACTTAAATGATTCTATGATTCTAAGTTGGGAGACAGGAGAATGGAGTTACAGGTCCTGTGGTTAATTTATTTTTACCAGTACAATGGCTCTCATGGTGTTGCGAACACATGCATACCACAACACTTACAATCATGGTCTTACATACACTAACTATGGGAGGTTCTTGAACACCTGAAAGTGAACTTAGGGTTGCAGAAATTTACTCTGTGTGGGGCAGATCTAAAGAAAATACTTCAAAGTCAGCTTCATCTTACCTGAATAAGTAGGGAAGTGTGAGAAGCTCATAATAAATTCACGAAGCACAGACATCACACACAACAATGACTCAAACCTTTCAGGGCTACCATTTAGGAGTTTCAGGGTTGTCACAGGTGTTGGTAAACTCCAAATAGAAAATAAATGTCTCAGCAAATACAGTGTCAGAGTTAGTTAGTACTACAGTAATGCATACTTCTGCAGTACTTCTTTATCAAGGCTGTTTTTCTCTACAGCAGTTATTCCTGGTTTTCTGGTGTAACAGCCACCTTATAAATGAGTTGGGTGACAAAATAATTAGCTCTTTAACAGTGATACACAGTACCTCAAATTTCAGCCTAACTCTTCAGATCTCTAGAACACTAAATACTCTACCGGCAAGCGTTAGGTGCTGAAGCAGACTTGCAGCACAAATAGCAGTAAAGGTCTGTTGTTCCAAAATGACCTAAAAGCTCTGCTTACCTACGCTAATTTCCAAGCAATGCTTTGCTCTATATCATAGAATCACACAGTAGGTGAGGTTGAAAGGGACCTTTGGGTCTATCTGGTTCATGCTCTGTTCAGGCAGGGCAATGTAGAACAGGTTGCCCAGGACCACATCCAGATGGCTTCTGAAGATCTCCAAGGAGGGAGAAATATATAGAAATATATATCACTCAAACCTTATAATAGAATGCATAGAGCTTTTAAGCCAATGTTTTGACATGTTAGCAGCTTTTCCTACAGATAAGGAACTCATTTTTAATTCTGCTGAAGGAGAGCCAGAACCTACTCTAAACTGACACAATGCAGTTAACTTCAGCTGTATCAAAAAGGCTCACTGAAGCTGTGTAAATCTTTTGTATGATGATCACAGAATCATAGAATCTTT
Organism: Perdix hodgsoniae; assembly: GCA_035772895.1. Classification (NCBI taxonomy): domain Eukaryota; kingdom Metazoa; phylum Chordata; class Aves; order Galliformes; family Phasianidae; genus Perdix; species Perdix hodgsoniae. Next base: position 4,034,227 of record JAPSGF010000005.1, read on the forward strand.
AATGCCGGAAAAGACTACTAAGATCGCCTAGACCAGCCATCAGCCCATCCCACCATGCCCAGTAACCATATCCCTCAGTGCCACATCTCCACAGTTCTTGAACTCCTCCAGGGACTGTGACTCTAATGTTGTTGGTTATGAAATGCTTTTCTTTAAAGAGAGGGGGGAAGAAACTGATGACCATTTCCTTCCACCACACCCAGTGCCCAGTGTCTGCACGTTTCTTAATGCGGCACAAATCCTGTTAATCACAGACCAAGGCCTAAAACAGATTCCACTGTCCAGAGGAACACATGAATTATTGCTGAGCTTTAGAACTGTTCCTGCATTTGTTTACACAGCTGTTCCATTTGCCACCAGTATCATAACTATTCTTCTCCTGAGCTATTTCAGATATGAAACTCGCCATACAAAATCAATTCCTTTTATTTTACAGTCCCGCAAGTGAAGATTTTATATCCATTAATTTTGTCATGAATCTGACCTACTGTACAAACAAAAATGCCATTTTTCATTCTGAAACCAAAGTTTATTCTAAATACTTCTGAGCATCATGATTTCGATTAACAGTTAGCATTGCATATAAAACAATGCTACATATAAACAATTCCTACAGTGTGAAGCTAAAGAACTTCTTACTCAACAGAAGATTCTTCCATTATATTAAAATATGTATTTTGTTATTTTGGTGCTGTTAAATAATAGGGTGAATCAAAAACAAACAGCAGAAGCAGATTAACAAAGTTAGATTTAACCGGAAATAAACTAAATTTCATACTCTGTCAATAAAGAAACAACTTGGTTTCTGCATCCCATTATTTTTCATGTAGGTGAGACTGCAGAATTGTACTAATTATGTACACAATCATGGCTGAAAAGTCTAACAAATAGGAATACACAGAGCTGGGAGAATTCATAACCGAAGAAATAAGTAAGCATCTAAATAAATGTTGATCCAACACCTGAATGTTCCAAACCACTGCAGTCTTTCACTGCTGATCACCATATCTCAAATGTAACCTGGAATATATTAGCTCTCAAATACCTTCTTCCCTTTGGTTAATTCATTATCACTTTTTTGGCCCTATCAAAATACGTATTTGACAGAGTATACAACACAAGCTTCTGTGAAAGTCTTTGTGAAGCCACATAGTATCACCATTCATTTTTCATTATGTTAGCCCAAGTATACAAGAGGTGAGGTCTATAGTCAAGAATGATGACTTTTACTAACCCAAACTCAAGAATCAGATGAGATCTCAAGCAAAAGAACGTGTCCATTTGCCCTAGTTCTATTAGCTGGCCTTAAAAAAATACAGGAGCTCCTTGAGGCTATGGCTCCAGTACATACTTAGTCTACTGTAGTTATAGCAACCTTATTATTACAGCATGGACCAATGGTGTATTTGACAGGCGACAATGTCTTGCATTTTAAACATCCATAAGTACTTTCTTTGTCCACTGACCACATGTAAGACAACAATTTATTTAACTGTACGCGCTTGAAGAGAAGTGGGCTGAACAGAAACTGGAGATCTTGCTTTTCCAGCTCTCCTTGAAGCCAGCTCGAATTCGTTCACTTATTGGAACTCGGTAAAATACATGGAGATATTTAATCAGCATGCAGAATACTGTTGAATTCAGAGTAAAAACTTGTACTACATGTGGCTGCCACAGTATGTGCCAGTCCTGATTCTCCTGTTATTTACCAGAAAAGAAGTCCTGGGATAGCACAAACACAAGCCTTCCTCTGGCCTGAAGTCAGGACACAGCATGAGGTGCACATTTCTCCTGCAGGATAGCCCTTCCAGCTCTTGAGTTTACACATTCTTGAAAATCTCAACTAGTTAAATCTGAGTCGGGGAAGGAGAGATGCTGGCTTTCATTTTCTGATGTTATTACCTATGCTTTTAACAAAGATCAATTTCCTGCAGCTTTAACCCTGAGAATCTCACCGAGCACCACTGCTGATACCTCTTCAGGACCAGGACTTGTAATAATATGAATAAAGTTATGCAAAGAACCTCAAAAATCATGGCAAGGTAACTTCTTAGGCATGAGCTGATAAAACACAAAAATGTTATAAAAACAAAAATCAGTTTAAAAAAAAAAAGTTAAAATTTCTCCAGTATATTACAAGTTATTCATTGTCCTTAATACTGAGAATAATGTAATCACTAAAAAAAGGTATTCGTCTAGCTCTGTGAGTATTCACCACTAGCAAAATTACTTAAATGAAAAGGAAAAAAAAAGATAACTGCGTACACAAAATTAGCACGAGAATTAGCAATCAACTGTAGTTCATACAGTGTCCTTAGCAGATAGCATCATCTTTATTAATAAATGATGAACTGCTTAGTGGAGTTTTTGCTTAGTGATATCACCATAATAACAAACACATGTTTTATTTATATTTCGAGTTACATCCAAAATATGCAAGCCATTCACTGACAGATTCTCTCTAACATCTGAAGACTCTTTACCCCAGATTTAAACTTTCATTGATCTAGATAAGATAGTACTCCATCAAAACTAAGGGGAATAATGCAACGACTTCAGTCACTGCGCATGATGACTTCAGTTGCTGTGCTCATCTTTGGGGATTTTCTTTCTGTGATACAACAAAGCAAAAAACTGCATTTCTTAAAGCCAGCTGCACTTTCCTCGTAAGGACGGTATTTTTTCTCTGTGGGATACAGTGCTATTTGTGCAGCAGATTGTATTTTGACAGATGTAACTGTATCATAAAAAGGCCCTTAGCACTACCAGACTGGTAGCTCACAAACGCTCATGAGCTCCAGGATTTCATTAAAACCAAACAACAGCAACAAAAAAAGAACTCCCGTCCAAACAACAACAAAAAAACAACAAAACAATTAAAATGTTTTTGAGAGTGTAAAATGCCTCCAAATCACTTACCTCTCCCACGCCAGTCTGCAGAATTCTCAGCCCAGTTGTTTTTTCAAGCTTCTCTTTGTTCATGGCTACAAGGAAAATCAAGATTGAAAGAGTTATGGGAAGGCTGAAATGTGCATAATTTTGCAGCACATGTAGTGTAACCAGCTTCCCTTCCTATCCTCCATCAATAAATTCATGACCTTTGCCATCTATGGAATATTTCTTCCTGATAGTCACTCTGCTATTCAGTGTTTTGAATGCATAAACGTACCGTAAATTGTTCAGTTTTCTGTGAAAAAGAAAACCAAACTAATTCTTGCTCCCTTGTATACAGAACATGACACATTTAATACATGCACAGTGTGTCTGGGAAGTTCTCTTTGGTAGAATCTTCCCACTGTCTTTCTTGAAGCAAGGAGCAGTGTGGCATCTTGCCACTGCAGCAGCACTGTCACGAGGTATGATATTTCAGAATAAATTACGATTTTACCTAGCAGGGAAGATAAATCCTTTATCTCACAACATCAAGATGCAGTGCACAATATTTTCCTTTCTAAAATTGAGATTTTTTCCAATTTATCAGTTTCTGGGTCAGTAAAAGTGCTCAAAAATAATCAGAAATAGAATAGCTTAAAAAAAACCCACAAATATGAGCAGTAATAACAGACTAGGTTATACTTATAACCTAGAAATATCCTGTGCATGGACTTAAGCACTACCTTTGCCCACACTAAACAAGGATGAGATCATTCAGAGCTGAGGGTATGGGGAAAGGTCACCTTGTTTTGGGCAGGAAGATATTAGCCATCCAGATGCATACTTTATCAGTTGCATTCATGGCCAAAAAACAGACACCCATCCTGTTTTATTTATTAATAGAAATGAAACCTTACAGCCTTATTAAACTCTTCTCGCTTAGTTGTCTAGTCATTGACTATCTAATCCAAGTGAGTCATCTAGGTTCTCTCTGCAGTCAATGGGAAGATATGAACATTTAATACTATGAGTCATCCCACACAGCTTGCACACATCAGGAGGCACCTCTCTCTTTTCTCTGATTACAAGGACTATTAGGATTGAGTTCTCAATTTAAGAAAGCTGAAAGAAGTATTGCTACCAGAAAGCACAAGAAGTATGCCAGAACATATTATAAACAGTAAATTTACATTAAAATGCTGAAAAGAATTCATATATTTTTCCTTCATTTTGGAAAAATACAATTTAATTGCAGCTGTTTGAAACATTCAGAACAATTCATATCATAGCAGACAGTTCTTAGGAGCAATATTATTGTGAGATGATGCTTTCTTTAGTTTGTCTAAAGTAGAACACAAATGACTCACATTTATTTCAGAGGTGAGTTGTATCATTAGGGCTCATTTTCACCTCATATATCCAAAATGCGGAATTATTTTTCTCAGTATTTGTTTGCAAAAGACTCAAAAAGTAAAAAATGTAAACAAATCTAATACAGAGAAATTTTTTCTGACTACCTCCAGCAATGTATTAATTTTGTGCATGATGCAAATAGAGAGGAAAGCTCAGTCCATCTTTTAGACCCAGCTGTTTTGCTGATGAGAACACAGAGTCCCTAGCACAAACATGTGGTTTGCTGGATCACAGCCTAAAAAACACACACAATGCACACATACATACTACTTAGACCATGCTTTACACATTAACAATGTATGTCTTCATTACATTCAGAGTCACTGGGACTGCACAAGGATAGTTTGCCTGGATCACATGATTTGAGGCTATATTTATACAAGTATATACATATATAAGTGTATAATATATGTATATTATAAAACTTGTATATATATATATACAAGTTATACAATATGAATTTCCAAAAAGCAAACCTTTGCAAACAAGCTTGATTTTCGGCCTTGAGATGGACTCTGGATTGTGTTGCTTTACACTGATGTTTTTTTCCCTTTTGGATATGCCCTGCTAGCACATTGATAGAATCATGCTCAGCACACACAGTAAAGACATCTCTATCAAATGCAAAAATTTAAAAGATTGAAAAGAACTGGAAACCCTATGGCCTCCTTCAGAAAAACTGCACCAAATGATTCTTTGGTAGCTTGGGGCAAATACAGCTGTGCAGCAGAGTCACTGTAAATAAATGAGGTACAAGTAAACAAAAGGCTAAATCCTACTATGTACTTTTATACTGCAAGAAAAGTTAACAGGAAATATTTAGTATGCTCAATCACTGAATTTTGTATTCACTGCTACATATTTGACCAATCTCTTCTTTATAGGTTTCCTGCAGACTTTAGTTTTTGAAGCTTTGAGATATATATACATAAGGTGTACTTAACACACCCTTCTTCCCTCTTGATATTGGCTAAACGAAAAAGGACAGCTCTGACAGCTGTGCTAATCTAAACTTTGCCAAAATAGAGAGGCATGAAGGCATGCTGTGTTACTGATCAAATCAGAACCTGAAAAGAGTGAAGCTCCGGAACTGTCAGACCGCAGAGAGAGAGACAGCCAAACATCTCCAGCATCTTCACTCCCAGTGTGTAACAGGAGCATATTTTAACTACCTTTGAATGCCACAAGCAGTTTAGGTAAGTCAAAAATTCAGTCAAAAACAGTGGTGCCAAGCCTACAGCATCAACCATGTATCAAGAAACTGCTTGAAGCTACTGAACATGATACAACTTCTTAACTATTTCTATCTATAATTGTAATTAAGAATGTCAAACATAGTCAATAGGCTATAGTTACATGAGGAAAAAGTGGCGGGAAAATAAATTCAGTGCCTTGAAAAGTGGCCAACATTTTAAAGGGTATTTTACTGTGCTACCTACTAGTTTCCACTTCAGTAGAAATATTCAGCAGATAATATTTCTGATGAGGAATTTATGGACTAGAAATAATAATTTTGTGTAACGTGGTATGTTGCACAAAGTTGATATGTTTCAACCTAGGCTTAATGTCCTGAAATACTAATGGAGGACTCACAAACTCATCAGCAAAAAGCCATAATCCAATCTACCGTCCTTCTATGATGGATTGATTGCAATAGCCAAAAAGGGAAGGGCAAAAGATATCATCTACCTGGAGCCCTGGAAGACCCGTGGTCCCCACCATATCGTTATCTCTATACTGGAGAGGTATTTGAAGGATGGACTATATAGTGAATAAGGAACAAGCTGGGAGATCTCGTTGAGAGCAGCCCTGAGGGAAAGGACACAGGAGTTCTAGTGCATGAAAAGCATATCCTGGAAGGCCAATTGTATCCTGAGCTGCATCAAAAGAGGGGTGGCCAGTAGGGTGAGGTAGGCAATTGTTTTCCTCTACTCTGCCCTTCTGAGGCCCCATGTGGAATCTAAGATCAGAAGCCACAGCACATAGAGCTGTTGGAGAGGGTCCAGAGGAGGGCCATGAAGATGGTCATAGGTCTGGAGAAGATAAGGCTTTGGGGACACCTTTTAGTAGCCTTCCAGTACCTAAAGAAAAGCTGGAGAGAGACTATTTAAACAGGAAGATAGTGGTAGGACCTTTTAAACTTAAAGATAATAGATTTTGGTTAGAAAAGGTTAGAAAAAGTTTTTAAATATCAGGCACTGAGGCAATGACACTGGTTGCCCAGAGAAGCTGTGGATGCCCCGTCTCTGAGGGGCTCAAGGCCAGGTTGGATGGAGCCTGGGCAACCTGATGTAATAGGTGGCAACTCTGCCAATTGCAGAGGCATTAAAAGTAGATGATCTCTAAGGTCCCTTGAATCCAAGCTGTTCTATGATAGAAAAACAGCTACTCAAAAACAAAAACAAACAAACCAAACAAAACAACAACAAAAAAAACCAAACCAAAACAAAAAAAAACACCAACCCTCAAATAAATAAACAAATAAAAGCAATTCCATTTGCAACATATAAATCCCATTTTTTAATCTCCCACTGAAACAAAAAGCGCCTCCAAACACACAAAAAAGGAGGCTTTTAAATTAAATTCACTAGATGAAGGATATGCAAATTACCTGGAGAAGCAGAGCCCTATAATGTTCTCAAAATTCTGCAATAGCCTATTTAATTAGTATTTTAATTTATCAGAATAATTCTTTGCACTTGACAATTTATGCAGTATCCCATATAATTAAGCACGTAGCTACAGTGGAATAATTTTGCCTTCTCTCTGTATACCAGTTATTTTAACCTGAAAGAATCTGTGGAAGTCTCTTCTGTGATCTAAATTACAATGGGGACAAGTTAATGGCTTTGCTCTATTAGGGAGCACGATGAGGGTGTTACTGACTGTTTCAGGGGAGTGACTGTCACTGATCGTAGTCTTCACCAACCAGAGGGAAGTCTGATGTGTTTCCTGAGGGCTAACATTTATTTCCTTCAGCAAAGTTATCTGCCAGTGGCATAGTCAGGAATTTGACTGCCTAGTTTTGTAGTTGGCAGGTTAGACCTCAGCTCACTAGTTATTAGGAGAAACAAGTTACAGAGAGCGTCAAGTAGAATTCCAGTCTCATTTTAACCCTTTTGGAAGAAGGAAGCCATGAGAAATGAGTAGTTCACAAAGGTTTGATGTAAAGCAGGTTGCCAAGCATAACTATGCCCTCCAAAATACCCATGGGAGCATGTATACACTGGTACAAGTGCTGCAGGACTTACCCCTTCCATGGAAGAAACCACCCTAATGAAAAGTATTTGTGGGAAGATGGTATCACCCACAAGGAAACCTTATTTTTCTGCTATTATCTGACTTTGAGGGTGTGCTTTATCTAATTAAACACAGAAGACAACAGTATTTACAGCCATATGATTCCCCTGACCTCTATTACATGCCCATTTCAGAAAGAGTCAATTCATGCCCTGGACTCACTAACGATATTGACTGAACCTCCAGTCAATAAAACGATGGAAGGCAATTAATTCAGATTTACTGTCCCAACGAATTCTACACCACCGATCCTCTTCACAATTGTTTGTTGCAAAGCCCCTTTCACAAAGATAAATTCAGAAGAATTTCATCTATTTTCCTGTCTTTGAGGAAAGGAAAGGGAAATGGAGGAAGGGAAATCCAGAGAAATGGTATTTATTATGCTTTTAATTTTTTAACAGATTTCACAAATCTAACACAAGCAAACATTGCATTTATTTCTATCAAGTGCTTCGGATTCTATGGAAAGTTTCTTTATAGGATGAACCAGAAAGACTGCCTTTATGGTTGCACATGGGCGGCATACAAAAATCTTTTTCTCTTGTAATTCGATGAAAACAGATTCCCATAATGTTTGGGCCCTCTCTCTGTTGAGGATATTTAGAATAAACCTGTTCTTGCACCTCCTGAAACTACTGAGATAGAGCAGAGAAAAAACATAGAGCACTGTCTAGGTCTTTCAGAATATTAGAGTATGTGGATATGTAATATAGGCTTTCCAACCTTGTGCACTTGGCTTTGCTGGAAATAATTAAAACACATTTTAATGAACTTGGAATTAGATACTTAGGTATCGCCATGTTCAGAAGAGTGGCCTTTCTGGAATACAAGATAAAACCTCTTTCCCTTTAGCACATATCTTTGAATTCCTCTCGGCACTCCTTCCAGGGAATGAAGCCTGTGAATCTGTAACTCCTCTCCCTGGATAGGAGTAGTACTGGGCTGCAAGTAAATAAGTCACAAAACACAACACAAGCATCCAAAGTGCTCCAGCCTGAAACAAAACTTACTAACTCAAGAAGCCACATGCAAGGAGAGGAATGTTCCCTCTACTCAATTTTACAATTTAGTTAGTGAAGGAAAAGTATACAGACTGCAGGGCAAAAGGCATTTTGTCTTCCATTCGTCAGTGGGTGATGAAGAGAGATTGTGGCTTCGTGTGTAATTTCTAGTTAACTGGCAGCCAGGCCTGGATTGAAAATGGTTGCAGAGAAGTCAAAGCGACATATCTGTACTAGTGACAGCTTGCTAAATATTATGTCATATTCAATTTTCAAGTCATTTTTCAAATGATTTTAATTAGATATTGTTTCAATCTCACGTGCGTTAATTTAATTTCTGGTATCAACATTTCAGCTTTCAATCTGCTCAGATACAGTACCTTGCTGTCTGGAATAATTTAAAATATCGTTTGCATCTCTAGCGATTTTCAAGGCACACATCATTTACACCTTCTCTAGCTAATAAAACTAGCAGATGGAAATTCAGGCCATACTCCCTGTCCTCTTTGGATTTTCACAGATCTTGGTACAAGATAGCCAAATATACATGTACACAATCAAGGACTTTCCATCTCTGTTTCTCTTCAATTCTGAAGAAATAGGCAATTTGTCAGGCAAATAGCAGCACTACATAAGAGAAAAGCTGGCCCATACCAGAGAATGTGAAAGTTGTCTATTTTTAAAAACTCATTCACTAAAATGAAATCACTTTCCCTTCTCTAAAACATTTACCTCTCACGTCCCCTAAGTCCCACGGTCAGAAAATATTGAAGGATAGGACTGCAAGCATCTGATACATCAGGACCTCTCATGGCTCACTGTTTGCATAGATTAGACACACATATTTTAAGCATATTCTTTCTGCCTGACTGCTTGTATTGATTTATTTTTACTGACTTAATAAATAGCTGCTCAATTGTATGTTTTCTCCTAACTGTCCTTTAAAATCAGCACAATGCTATTTTAAAATATGATATTTAAATTGTAGCAAAGGAGTGTGGAATATATTAGATAACATTTTTGCATTTCTCTGGAGGATTTATGTTAATAGTAGGATCCCTCCCTACGAACATTGCCTGTCTCAATTAAAATGTCAGTTGAGGCTCACTTGTTAGACAAGAGCAAACATGTAATGGCAGAGATTGAATTATCCCATCTTCAGATAGGCATAATTTCCTCATCATATATAAACATATATGATGAATATGGATGGTCATATGAGATATTTTTCCACAGGCAAAGAAATATATATATAAGCTCCAAAATACTTCAGCAGTAAAACACTCCTACAAACAACATCACAGCTACTGAGAGGAAATTTTTAGGTGCAGTGTCAATGTGATGGTTCTATCCTGGAAATATGAACAACACTACTTTATATGAATTAGAACTGTAGGTATGAAAACCATTTATTTGTTCTTAATACTTTATTGCAGAGCTTCAGAAACCAATTTTCAAAACTATTTTCTTAAATCATTTAAGGAAGTCCAGGTCCATCAACTGCAGAGAACTGAGGACTGACGATGAAAAATAGCCACGCTTTAGTTGTGTATGTTTTACAATTGAGAATATACTTCAATGACTTATTAACTTTTCAATACTGCTAACCACTGCAGTTGTAATAATTCAATCCTGCACATTTCTTTATGCTCTATATGGCACATGTATGTGTAACAATTTGCTTGCATACTTAAAATGCTTATCTAATATTTATAGCTAAAGATGTATCAATTCAGCCAATGTTAGCAGAAATGGATGAAAAGAAGTGTTACTCCACTCTTCACATCAACTTTTCTTCAGAGAAAAATTCCTTGACACGTTTCAGCCTCATAAAAGTAATTGAGATAGAACAACCTGCAGCAGACTGAGAGAAGCCCAAGTAGAATACACTCAAGTAGACCACTGCAGCATGAGAAGACAATTTTTCTCAGCAAACTCCTTTCTGGGTTGATTGATAATGTCTAGACTAACTTTTTAATTGTATTTTTTGGTAGTCCCAGTCAGCTTAATATTGAACTTCACCATCATATGTTCAGTCTTAACATTTACAAATTAGAAGGCAAGATTCGTGGTCCCATGGGATGGAGAGTAAGAAGGACCATCTGGATTTCTCTCAGCCATTCTCAGTGTGGGGAAGGCTTTGCCTCCTCACCTTCACAACACTGTGGAAAGTAACACTTCACATAAAGAGCTTAAAACCACAGTTTCTTCTCTTTCCTTTTAAACAAACAGGATCATGAAATAGAATTGTAGAACAGTTTTTCTGTTTTATTTATACTTAAGATTTTAACAGATTGTTTTCATTTTCTTTTGATAAAATACTACAAAAAATATGAAAAACAGATAATTGCAGTCAGCTTTTCAAGGTTAGCAACATATTCTGGAGTTCCATATCTGCTTTTCGCTTCTATTTGTATATTCTCTCTTTCCATATTCATCATTTTAGTCCCTCAGGATATCCACTGCATCTCCCTTCTCTGTTTCATTGTTTTCATATAAGAGTTCTCTGTCCTCTTTACAAATACAAACAACTATGGAAGATGAGTCCCTTGTCCTTTTAGCATTTTTGAAGAAGTGGAAAAAATTAGAAGCTTCTATGGTCAACTCCATCTAATAGAAACAAATATATTTATTTACTTCCAGCCCAGGAAGAGTAATATCTAAAATAATTCTCTCTCATGTTCTCTCTTTTCTAAAAATACTAATTGGTGTTAGGAGAAAAAAAACAGAAATGTTTCAGAAGCTGGTACTGGTGATGCTTACAGTTTCACAGAAAATAAGGGAATAGTTATCTGGAGGAATAGTTAATCTGGGAATAGTTAACTGAGGGAGAACCACTGTTTACAAGGGTGGATAGAGATAGAAAAAGGGGGAATGGTTTTAAACTAAGACAGGAGGCATTTAGGTTAGATACTAGGAGAAGGTTTTTCACATAGAGGGTGGTGACACACTCAAACAGGTTGCCCAAGGAGACTGTGGATGGAGGCACTCAAGGCCAGGCTGGATGTGGCTCTGGGCAGCCTGGGCTGGTGGTTGGTGACCCTGCACATAGCAGGGGGTTGGAACTGGATGAGCATCGTGGTCCTTTTCAACCCAGGCCATTCTATGTTTCTAATTTTATGTATGTGTGTTTTCACTGGAATGGACGATGTGTTACTAAGGTGAGGGATAGGACTAGACTGACCTTCCAGCAGCTGACCAACTACATTTTTAACATTTCTATTATGTTTCAAGAGGAAACATCTGAAAGGATTCAGGAAAAGAAAATGGAGAACAGTCATTCCTCCCTTAGAGCAGGGATCCGCTCTGTGATTCTGTGATCCGCTCTGTCTGAAGGCTCCCCTGGAAAGTACACTGAGCGTTTTTGATATTACAACATGTAATACTTAGAACTACACAGGTTGGCTGCTAACTATTAAATCCCATCATTGTTAAGCTGCACTTTTTTAGCTTTCTCCTATTTACATCACTTAGAGACTTCTCATGGAAACAGCCTGAAATGCATGATTTATTCTTACTCTTACTTAAAATCTGTTGAAATTTTTAGACAGATGTTGTAGCATGTTTGCACTGGTATATGAAAAATTTAAGAGGCATTACTACTAATTCACAGCATGCCAAACTGTCACTATTTTTAATAAATACACTTTCAATAACTGTCATTTTTTTTTTCCCCAGCCATTTCCTCAACTTCCACAGTTAATAAAACAGTACCCTTTAGGTTCATTTCTTTAATGATCCAAAACACAACTACAAGCCATGCTATTTGTTATTCATCTGCAACTACACTTAATGTCATCCTCATGGCACAAATGTAACAAGACTGAGTTGGGAAAACATTAGCAATATTTCAACTGACTGGTTCACTAAATCATGAATAACACAGCTAATGCACAAGGTCATTCACTAACAAAATCTATTTGCCATGCCCTCAGAATAAAATGAAAATATTTATTACCACGGAAGCCACCAGTAACAGGAGCCACAATAAAGCTTTCAGGCGGAAGTGGATAGGGATGATGTCAACTTGCCTATTGTTTCTCATAATGATTTTTCACAATGAAAATTTGGAAAGCTGCTTCCTTAAAAGAATTGATTTGAAAAAGAAAATCAGCATATAGAAGATTCACTGAAACCTGCATGTAATTCAGAAACACAGGCTCAGTGTTTTTAAAAGAATAACAACTTTGACCACGTCATAAAAAAAAAGATAAAATCGTGTTTTGCCTAGAATGAGGAAATGCAAAATAAGGATGATAAATGTTCTTCTACAGGAATGACTGAGTTCCAAGTGCATTTATAGAATTTCCATATGCATGTGTGTGGCCAAATATCCGTATTTGATGAGAAAGATGACAAGAAGGATTTAACAGAGAAGACCTACATGTGTGAAGAATGGTTACCTTGCAGACTGTGGGGACAGCTGTAAGGGAAAGGTTACTGTTCCTGTTGCCAGTCTCAGAAGTCTTGGCACTTACTCAGTAGCTACCAGAAGTACAAACTCAACACACTGAAACACGAACGAGTCCTTCTAAATGCTTTATTTCTCCCACTGGAAAGACAGAAAGGATTGCTGAAGCCGTACTCAAAATACTGATTATTATTGTATCATATGCAAATTCTTCTCATTGCCAGCACCCTTGAGTGTATGATAATGTGCAAGCACAGAACAAACAGGTGGTTCCTGTGCAAAGGACTTCATATCTACCAAACAAACGGTGACAGTGAATAGCTACAGATAGAAGTAAAGATAGAACAGAATTAATTTTAGCCAACTGACAGCAGAACACCAAAGCAACATCCATTCACACAGTGCTCTTACTCTTATTTTCTGGCATGGGAAATGATATGATTAGCTAAGCCTTATAAATCCTTTAAAAGCTGCAGCACTTTTCCCGCTTCGCTGTTTAGAGGAGCAGAAGAGATTTATTGGCAGGGGTTAAAATAAGGAGAAATGGCAGGAAAGGGCATTCTGATCAGCTTTCCCAGAACTACTGGAAGCAAAGGCAAAGCTTTCCTTTTCTGTAATTAGAGTGATGGAGAGGTCTCTATTTTGCAGTAGGCTTAACCCAGTGCTTATTGGCATGAGTTTCTGCTGGCATCATCTCTCCTTTAACAACGCTGTGAAAACATTTTTACAGACTTCTTTTCAAAGTGTAAAAAGGATACCCAGTCTACCCGGCTCTCTGTGGTCCCAGTACAATCCTAGGAAGTTATAGATCAGATTGGAGACCTCTCATTGGGCAAAATGACGTTCTGTATTTCTGAGCTCTGTTCACATTGTGGGGGAATCCTACATTCAGAAAGAAAAACATTTCTGCCATGTTGCTTTCTGAAAATAAACCATTAAGAAACTGCAGAAGTATTGGAACTGAAGCAGATTAACTGACAGGTGGAATGTTGTGGGCTCTTTCTCAGTAGCTAGCCCTGCCGGTGCCCTTAAAATGCCAGCAATACACTCTTGTGTGTAACCCCTCATCCTTTTGGCAAAATGTGCACCACTGGCAGTAAGTCTTCCATTCATACCACCCGAGCTTCCCTGGCAAACACTGACTGATGTGGTTTACAGACACCAGATCCAAAGCAGAGATAACCTCTGTCAAGGGTATGATAACCACTTTCACTGGCACTGATGCATTCAAAAGAGGACACTGGCCACAGCCTTTATGAGACTGTCAGACTTGTATGGATTATGCAATTTAACGCATATAAATCATTACTGGATACAATTTACTATAAATGTAAATGAAATGCCTATCCGCTTTATGCATACCCGAGCATAGGTCACTATTAGAGTGTCAGCAATTTCTAACAATTTCTGCAAGCTGTTTTCTGCGAAAATTAGCATGATAGGTTCTTTATGGGGTGAAAGCCTATAGGAGAGCTAAGAGCTAGGTGAGATGCTTGCCCCATTCAGGCAGGCAGACTTCCTTGCATCAGGATAGGGTGTTGGCACACCTGGGATTGCAACCAGGTTCCCAAAACTTCCCCTTTATGCACCCCTGCTGGAAACCATCCATGAAAGTAGAATTTGCTCCTGGAGAAGAGAAGCAGGTATCACAAGGGCAGTGCAGATAATGACTTCCTCAGGAAATAATTCTGTGAGAAAATGCTTTGCATATTTCCTGACCTCTCTTTTGTAGACTGCCGAATCCGTGACTGATTTCTAAAGGAAAGGATGCTCTTGAGAAAGCAATTTAAAATTCCTTTTATATATATTTATATCATACACCAGGGTCCTACACTAAACTAAACTTATACAGCTAACATGCATGTCTCAACATAAGATATATCCATATAGCTTATTCCACCTACTACTCTTCAAAAATGAATATGGAACAGCAGTACAAACATAAATTAAGTATGAGGTATACATCTCCGCCATTCGAGATGAATGTATATTATTATCCCTTGACCCTTTCTTAATGTTCCATTTTACCATGTTTCTAAAATATTTATACCATACAGGGTGTTAAATTATAGCAATTAAGACCATAGTATGGTTTTATTAATATTTCATCAAGAACATTTCATAATTTGAATTTCCCTGATGCCCTTCTGTTGCTTTGCTGTGCACTGTGGGGATGGAGGGCAGCTCTATTTTGTTCCTCTTCATTTTTGCAGAACTTTATCTGCAAATTATCATTCCACTTTATTTAGCCATATGCATTGTTTTGCACCTATGGGTTTTTGTTGTTGTTGCTGTTGTTGTTTTTTTTTTCACTCTGTGACCAACCTGTAACAATTTTGAGTCCTCTGTGTCCAGTTCTGTGCCCTGAGTACAATAAAGGCATCAGGAAATCGGAGAGAGAGCAGAGAAGAGGCTGCAGTTTGAGTATGAGGAGAGCTGCGGTTTGTTCTGCTGGGTTTGGAGAAGAGCAGGATAAATCAACTACTGCCATTTGATACCCAGGCACAACTGTAAAAAAGATGGAGCCAGACTTCTGCAGAGAGTCATACCAAGAAAACAGGAGGTAAAGGGCACATCACAAGTTGGATATAGGAAATTCTGGTTGGACAGAAGGAAGGAACTACTCACTGAAGCAGAGGTGGTTAACATGGGAACAGGCTGTTCTGTGAAACTGTTGAATCTTTATTTTATGAGATTTCCAAAATTCAGGTGGAGCAAGGCCCTCAGAAGCCTAACTTCAGATTCAGTATCGCTTTCCAACTGACACTGGGATAATGGCCTCCATAGGCTCCCTTCCAATTTAAGTTTGCCTATGAACATAAATATAAACCTACAGACTTTTAAAGCAGTGGTTCTTCACATGAGAACATATAATTCCTTTGTGTTTTTGTTGTTGTTTTGTTATTGTTGTTTTTGTTTTTTATTCAAATACTGATAAACCCTTATTTAAAATGGGCTTTACATGTTTTTATGAGGAAAGGTTGTGATTCTCAAGAGTGTCATCATCATTCAGTCCCCGATTCAACAACTCAATTTTATCTCTGGTTTGGTCTATTCTTACATAGGAAAGCACTACAGACATTTTCAGCTGATGAATCACAGCCCAAGAACACTGGAGTGGAGTGAAGAAGAGAAACAGAAATTGGAGGAAATTCAAACTAATGTTTGGAGTTTATCACTTAGTTTTTGGGCACACAAAGCTGCACAGTCCTCACAGCAGTGCAGAACAAAACCAGAGAGATGGGAAAGATGGGAAAGAAAATGGAACATTATGTGAATGATGGAAAAATGCAAGCAAAGTCTCTAGCCAAGTTTTTTAGAGAAAACAATATTAGAAACAAGCAAAGAATAGCAAAGAATAAAGAGAAAAAAGAAGAATACACAGTGTTGTTCGGGAATGAAGAAACAGCATATTTTCTTCCTGAAACTGTATAAATGACATATGATTAAGGAAACCACTGAGTTTTACTGTTGCAAAAGCACAAGGCAGATAGACACAAAGGTAGAAGGGGAGCAGAGACAGACCCAGGGAAACAAAGACAGTTGAAGGTTGTGGAAAATTTTCCCAGGACTTTCAATTTGGCTTGTCTATATTTTGCATTCTGAATTCCAAAAATGGATTCTTGATGCACTATTAAATATCTAGAAATTAGGCATTTAGTAAACAATTCTTGTCTACTTTCTCTATGGCTGGTAGAGAGAAAGAGGCACTTCCAGACATACTTCATCCACACTCGGATCAATGTTCTCAAGTAGATGAAGTTTCACTACCATTCCACGTGCAGCCACAATTTGGCAAAAGCAGTTCAGAACTTGATGGAAAGTAACAGCCAAAGATTTGAGGAAATGATTTGTGAGATTCAGAAGTAAGGTGATCTCCCGAAGTAAAGTGATGGACAGTGATGACTGACTAAACCTAGCAAAGAAATACAGGAGTTAAATGATAATTGTGAAATATTTCATTAATTTTAAAACACCGAGGATAGTTTTTATGAGGAGTAGATTACAGCATCTTATTTTTTGTTCTAAACCATTAAATTGCCCTTCTTTGTGTGCTGTAATTATGTTGCATTAAATACTTTTATGAATTGTTACATTCAGCACACAGCAGTCTGTTTTCAAAATAATGGAATGCTACAGTTATTATATTTCAATTTGGCAAAAGCAGCATTATGTGTATCATAGGGATCAATTTTCATTTATTTCTGATAATGCCCACAAAAAGCTTCCTCCCCCTCAAAAAATTTCCTGAACAAACAAAGCTGACACATGATGAGAAGGAACAAGTGCTGACAGGGTTGTCCTGCAAGGATTTGTATGTTCTGAGAATTTATACAAATGGAGGCACCAACAGAAGAGCACAGATCTCTATATTACATTGTCACATGGCGGGAAGAGTTGATGCTCCTTCAGGTTACACTGCCACGTATTAAAAAAAAAAAGAGCAATTTTGAGCAATCAGTTTCACCAAAGGCTGAGTGAACTTTCTGCTATCTTGCAAGGGAAGCTATGAAAGAGAGAGGAAGGTTGTTTTTCACTTTTAGGATGGATGAGAATATGAATGCAAGATAATTAACAGGTTGCTTCATCTCTGGTTTTTGATAGTCAGCTTAATTTGGCCTTCTGTGATTTTGTATCTGGACAATTCCTTGGGTCAAGTTGGGAATTTAGTTCCCACAAAACCTCATCTATAATGGATAAGAGCACCAATTTCTTGTAAAATGGAGATATATGGCCGAATCCTGCACTTTGGCCACAACAACCCCAGGCAGCGCTATAGGCTTGCGGCGGAGTGGCTGGAGGACTGTGTGGAGGAAACGGACCTGGGGGTGTTGATTGATGCTCGGCTGAACATGAGCCGACAGTGTGCCCGGGTGGCCAAGAAGGCTAACGGCATCCTGGCTTGCATCAAAAACAGTGTTACTAGCAGGAATAGGGAGGTAATTGTCCCCCTGTACTCAGCACTGGTGAGGCCGCACCTCGAGTACTGTGTTCAGTTTTGGGCCCCTCATTGCAAGAAAGACATTGAGGCCCTGGAACGTGTTCAGAGGAGGGCTACGAAGCTGATGAGGGGCCTGGAGCACAGGCCTTATGAGGAACGGCTGAAGGAGCTGGGATTGTTCAGCCTGGAGAAGAGGAGGCTCAGGGGAGACCTTATAGCTCTCTATAACTTCCTGAAGGGAGGTTGTGGTGAGATAGGGGTCGGCCTTTTCTCTCGTGTACACAGTGATAGAACTAGAGGCAATGGTTTCAAACTGCGCCAGGGGAGATTCAGGCTGGACATTAGGAAATATTACTTCTCGGAAAGGGTGGTCAGGCACTGGAATGCACTGCCCAAGGAGGTGGTGGAGTCACCGAACATGGAGGTGTTCAAGAGACGTTTGGATGTTGTGTTGAGGGATAGGATTTAGCTGGGGAGTATTGGTGATGGTTGGACTGGATGATCTTTTAGGTCTTTTCCAACCTTGATAATTCTGTGATTCTGTGATTCTGTGTTATATGTAGGACATAATTATATGTATATAAATATATATATGTGTATGAGTTCTGTGTGAACTATGTATGGTGCTGGGGTGGATTTGCATATATTTGAATATTCATTAGATCTTCAATATCTTCTGAAACAAAATGCAATAAAGGAAGGAATAGAAACAGAGATAACAACGAGAAGATGCATCTCTCATCTTCCTAATTTCACACTGTATAATGATCAACCCATCTATTTTCTTCTTTAAAATATCAACAAGACATTTGATATTATAAATAATATTAAATAATAGACATTAATAGTGCATTATAAGTTTGCATTTGATTACAATCTTTAAATTAAGTCCTAAGATATTAAATAATAATAATAGAAAGTTAAGCTTTAAATATAAGACTGTCATGGAAATTGTATTAGTAAGTTGTAGTTAGAATACTTCAATAACATAAACTTTTCTAAATCAAACTGCAAGTACTGTTGAAAATTCATTAGAAGGAATTGAAATTCCTTTATCATATCAATGATAATACTGCATCTGCATCATTCTTTAAGACTACTGTGCTATCACCTGTGCAATTTTATTATTGACTAGATCACATTTTAAAATTATTACTTCAGCACCTGTAGAGTGAAAGGAAAGTAGCATTTTTATACAGCCTAATACATCTGAAGGGAAAAGCACTCGGAGTATCTAAATATGTTTTTTATACACAGTTTGAACTCCAGCTGTTCAAAGTGAAGTGCTGCCTTTGTTGTGGAACATGAAGTACTTGGGATAGAAGAGCAGAGCAGCATCAAAGGAGGACAAACCATCTGATGCCACCAAATGCATGTATTGATTTCAGATTTTGCAAGCTCCCTTTACCTGGAATATTTAGCAGATACAATGAAAGTTTGAACTGACCCATATGAGTTTAAATCCTGCTTTAACTAAAATGTAATCTCTGAGAAGGACACACAAGTTATACATATCATTATGCTTGTTATCAGCAAACAAGATAGTAATTCAGAGACAGATACACGGCACAGTGGGCTTCTGCACTATGGACATTAAATAAATACAAATGTTACATGCATTTATGATCCTCAATAGGCTATGAAAAAGAAATGACTTTGAAACATCTTCTGTAGAGTAGGATAATGATCTTTTTTTAGCATCGTTACAGTTAGAATATTTAATCTATTTCTTTGCTAGTGGTAATATTCTATACTACATTTTCAGTACTAGGAAAGCTGCAAAGCAATTAAATTGATTATTGGATTTAAGTTTCACTTTCATTGGGTCTTTTTCACATTTCTTGTAGCTTTTCATTTCATTCCATTTATTTTAATTATTAATTGATATTTACTTTCAAAAGAATCATGTTCATTATTTCATTTGTAATAAAATCAAGACTTCCTTGTCGTATCAAAGATGCTGATTCCATTTTAAATCTAGGTGCTAGATAATAGCATTCGATAAGATGTCAAAAAGGATAACCATGAATATCATCCATGGAGTAGTTCAAGAGCCAGGTAGATGTGGCAGTGAGGGACATGGCTTAGGGGCATGGTGGGGATGGGATGATGGTTGCACTAGATGATCTTTGCGGTCTTTTCCAACCTTTATGATTCTATAACTCTATTTTCTATGCGGTATGTGGTATTTGGATTTCTTTTGCCAAACGTTAAATGTCATTAAAACAAAACAAAGAGCCAACAACTTAAAACATAGAAACCACGAAGCCTGGGGAAATGAAGCTGGGTTAGACACATCTGGCAATAGTTTCAAAACATCCTCCATGAACACCTTCCTCATTTTTAGCCATAAACACCCTCCATAACAGATCTAAACAACGAGGACTGCTGATCTGCTGACAGAAGCTGATGTTTGTTATATCAGTAAGCCTTCTTAATCCAGGGTAGACCTGGAGTAAGTTTTCCAAATTAATAATTTATTTACCACAAAAGTTACTTTTTCCGTGATATCAAAATAATAATTCTCTTTGTATGAACTGAAAATGCATCAGTACAAGAGGGAACACTGATCATACGTTCAACAGGTATTTTGGGGAATGAGAGAAAGTGGTTTTATGAGAAATGAGAATAAAACAGGTAGAAAACTATTTTTTGCTTCAGTTGCTACCTTTGCTTCAATCATATTTCAAAATACCTTTTTCTTATGAACATAATTCTTGCCGCTGTTCATATAATTTGCATCTGATACATACATAGGTAAGCTCCATGGCAAAATCTGGAGTGTATACCTGGGGGAACCAAAGGAGTTACTAGCAAGTTGCATCTAGTATACTTTTCATGGAAATTATTACTTTAGAGCAGAATATGCATTAGTGCCCAAGCTGCCAAGGTAAACTTCCGCATCTTGGCATGCTCTGCCCTCCCTGAGCCTGGCAGTGACAGGGGACAGCGGGACATACGCCCCAGCCTGTTGATCTGCTACGGAAATGATAGCTCTTGGTAGAATAAATGAGTAGCAGCCATACACAACACTTTATGTCTTGCAGCTAAAGCTATCTGAGCATATCTACCTGAGTCCTGCAGCTGACTCCATCCCGTGTGCCTCTCTGTACAACCCAATTAATCGCACTTTATTAGGAATTCAACCCTGGATAAAGGATATTTTCCCTACTGAGTGTGCATTTTTTGTTTTGCTATTTTATTTAAGCACGTCCTGACCAGGCAGTGTTGGATACCTGCCTGGCGAGAGGAAAGGCAACTGAATAATTTGTGGTTATAACAGTACCATTTAATTACACCAGATTATTTTACATGTTGGTAAATTCTCTCCAAACAGATTTGCTTTTTTAGATCTAATTGGATTAACTTTTTTTTTGTCTTAACTAAGAATTTGATTCGCGAACAAATCTTGGTGTGAGATCATAGCAGTTGTTTTGCTCCTCACTGAATTCACTGCCGTGCTCCATAGGAGTACTGTCAAATGAGGAATTTACCCTTTTGATTTTACAGGGTCGCATTTTCTTAGGGGTTCAGTTCCATACATTTGAAATTTAACTGCTGTGCATCAATTACAGTTGGACATAAAAGTAAACAGAGCTGCTTCTGTCTTGCAAATCGCATAACATAAACGCATACCCTTTATATTACCCATGTTATTAAAAGTCTTTGTCTTCTGTACAAGATACATGGCATAGTGGGCTTCTACACTATGGACGTTAAAAAGGCTGTAAAGAAGGAAGACAGAAGTGATTTGCTCAACTCATGCAGTAGCCATCACCAGCACTGGAAACTCAACACTGTCCTGAAGCCAGACTTATTGACACTACATTACATCCCATGATTCAGCACTGAGAAATACCTAAATACTGATTATGTAATGTACTCAACACAGACTGTAACAGAACATTACCGTTGGGAGGGGGTTCAATATGAAAAAAATATATGAAAAGTAAAGAAAAATTTTAGAGCTAAATAAATCATCCGGACTAAATAACTCATATTTACCCTTAGCTAACTGACTTTTTCTGATGAAAGGTAAATAAAATTCTTCTGGGAAAAGAAGAAGGTACCTTTGAATGAAACAGCAGCAATCAATGCAAATAATAAAATCATAGATCAACTGAAAGGTTCTTTATTATGAATACAGCTAACAATTCGTTGTACTTGATACTTCAGGTCCATTTAAAAATGAACTGATACAGCAACATTATTTCTTAGATTGACAACCAGCACACTGAATTTCACAGAGGTCAGGAGCTTACTTGTTTATTTATCTGAAGTAGTCTTTCAGCTCTCTGATCTCCCCAGTCTATCATCATTACTAGTCTTCCCTGAGTTCTGGTTTTCAAATACCTTCTTTCCTGCTCGCTTTGCATTTCCTATTCAGCAATTTAACCTTACAGACAGTTTATAAAACAAGATAAAATCCATAAATTAGGCATCCATGTGTACTTGTGCCCTATATCTTTGTCAAGGATGATCACAATCAAACGCTTTTTTCTTGTGACAGGCTGTCAGCAAGCACAATTATGGGTTCTCAGCTTCCCCTGCCTAAGCACAAGACAGAAGTCTCCTGTAGCAAGGGAAAGAGCTTCCTATTCATTCTTCTTTTCTTTATGCCCATTTTCTTAATTCTATTTATCTTTACAGATGGCTACTAATATTCTTTTGCTAAAGCAAAGCTCTATTACATATGCAATATTTATATTCCTTTCAGAAGCAGTGAGAAAACTGGAGTGCAATGCAAACACAGCCAACCTAGGTTTATCCTGGGTACTTGGCAGCTCTGCCATGTCACCAGAGCAGTGTGAACAAATGCCAAGGTGAGGCACTGGTCCAAGGTGTCATCTCAGAATTGCTAGCAGCATTCCTGGTAGCTTAAATCCTTTGAACTCACTGATGTAAAAATATGTAGAGTAGAAAAATTGCAGTGCACTTCACTACAATCAAAACATAACTGTATTTTATTTTTTGACATTACTGGAAGACATGATAAGGACAGAGAATGTGACTTATATCCATGACTCCTTGGATAGCAACACTCGACTCAGAAACATATTTCCTTAAGTAGTGATCATTTTTGAATGAATGCTGTGGACCACTCATCATCTAAAGCAAGAGCTATTATAACAAATTCCAAATTGTGGTCTGTCGTGCAAGGAAAGATAATAAGGGTATAAGAAAATCCTATGCAACACAGATCATTGTGATACAGTGGAATGGTAGGAGAAAAAAAAATTAGGTTTCTGAGAGAAAATTCATAGATATTTGAAAGATTCCACCTGAAGTGTGTTTTAGTACATTGTCAAATTAAATAAATAAATAAATAAATAATGATTTAAAAAAGGATGATATAATGGTTTTGTGTCTTTTCCTTTTAAAATTCTTGAGGAGCCTTGAAATACAAGAAAAATCTACAGTGGTCCAAGGGCTCTCCTATGCTTCAGAGCCTCTGAGGTTCCTGTTTGCATTGCAACACAACCTGGAGTCCCCACTCCACTACATACTTTCTTCCTTTCCCTGATATGTGCCTTCTTCATCGTCCTCATCCCCATCTGCCCCTTAAGAAATCCTCAGGACAGGCTTGAAGTGTTCTGTGTGAAAAGAGCCAAGCAATGAACTGACACTGAGATACATGTTGGTCATGATTTCCAGGACTATCTTCTGGCTGTTACATTTTCTGCTTTGAGTAAATCCTGCCAGTGGCAATATTGCTCCAATCGTAACAGGCCAGCAGGGAGATTTTAAACCATTAATTAGACACCTTTGATTCCAGCAATTCAGGCATTTACCCACGTACTGAATGCCTGAACTTGAATTCACAGATGCTAAAGGAGGCCATGTCAAAAGCCTTGTTTAAGTCAAAGTAGGTAAAAACCACTGTTCTACATCACAGATTGTCATTTCATTGTAGAAGGCAGTAAGGTTGGTCTGGCATGACTAGTCCGTGATTAATCCATGCTAACTAGTCCTAGTAATCATCTTGTCCTTCAAGTACAAAGAGAACACATTTGATAATATTCTTTGGCTTAAAATGAGGATGAACAGCCCATTGCTACCTGGATCATTCTTGTCCTTTTTAAAGATGACTGCAACATTTGTTTTTTTTCCAGCCTTGCTTCCCTACTTTTGAAGATGATAGAGTAGCCTTTCTGTGACTTCAACTATCTTTCTCAGCACTCTCATGTGCATCCCATCTTGTCCCAGGGACTTTTCTGTGTTAAAATTCCTTTGAGATCCTTGGTTCAGTCAATCCTACTGTTGTAGAAATTCATACTTAAAAACTGTGTCTGCATGTAAAATTCTGGGAAACCTGATTTAATGGTCAATAGTTAGCATGTATTTATTATAATCATACACCTTGATAAAAGGACTGAAAGTTGATTTAACTCATTCTATTAGGATTTTGACTTTTACTTTCAAAGTAAATGTGTTTGTATTTCATTCCACGAATCCTGTGCCTAGGAAGAACCATAAGGATGTAGCAGCAGGTTTGCTGTACAACGCACCTCCTTTTCAGAAGGGTATCGGCTCAGGATAGTCTTCTTGTGCCTTAATGTCCTTCTTGTGACCATATCTCTAAACTCTGACTGCAATCCTTCTTCAGTTCAGTGTTCTAGCTCATAAATTGCAATAGTCCATACGTTGGCAGCGTATGCCGTTATTCACATTTTCTGCGAAGTATTTGCTTCTAAATCAGACTGGCTTCACAGCTATAAATTAGATGTGAGGCAGGACAGAATCAAATCAGTGAAAATCAGTGTCATGACTGATGTTTATATTTTGGAAAATCTGTATTGTCCTGGTGAGGCTGGGTGAACCCAGAATTGCACCCTAAGCTTCGCTACTTCACAGGATGTTTCTACTGTGCCTTTTTGAAGAGGTTTAATGAATTTATATCCCACAGCATTTAGTCATTATAGGCTCTTATCAGTCCAAATTTGAAGATATTTCTTGGGAGGATCTTACCAATTTTTAAGTGTAGCATACACTGTCAAGCAAGAGACCCCCAAATGTAAATGCAACGTCTGAGGCCTCAGAGCTTTGTGGTCTTGCAACATTATCTCATCTCACAGCATTTCAAAGTCTTCAAACAAGTACTCAACACATCTAAAAAACTTTAGGCCTTCAGGAACCAAAGCTTCAGGGTTTTTGATCTCAAGTCTTTAAGTCTTTCCTTAATCTAAAAGGCTTTAGACTTGGTAACTCCTTTTTTTGTAGACAGACCTTGTTACTAGCACATGCAGGGTCAGTATCAGATGGCTGATTCTCATTTCAAAAAACTTTTTCTATCTGCTTATTTATTTATTACAGCTACCAACTTCTTCTTCAAAGGACATCAACTAACTGGAAAATTATTACTCCTTTGGTCTTTTTTAATTGAAGTTTACCAAGATGTCATTAAAGCATTACTGAGGAATGAATGCATCATCAAAGTTACTATAAGCAACTCCTGATATTCTTGTGGATCCCATAGCATGTTTTGCAGGCAGTCAGGATTAAGCACTTAAAAAACTGATGCATAAGGAGCTGACCACAAAAGGCAGCCAAAAAACTTGACACAAGAAAAATCATTTTTTTCCCAAAGGAAAAAAAAACAACAAACAACCCTCTATAAAATAAACAGTTGGGAAATCTATAAAGCTGTAGGATGCAAATGAGAGGAAACTATATGGAGCTCTTCCTGTAAACCAAATGGGAATTATTTCCATGGTGATCTCCTTTGCTTAGTTAACTGTAGTTCCCTTCACCTTGCCTCTACTCCGTAGTCTTCCTTGCTGCTGAATCTCTGCATGAATGAATGAGCCACAGGGGGATGAAGCAAAAGGACCTATCTCAAGTAGCAAATAAAGGTAACAAAGTAGGTTTGGGAAAAGAGAATCCTTGCTATTAGTGTCAAGGATATAAATAACTAAGAAGAGGAATTCTTGCAGAAAGACCATAGAGATTTCTACACAGTACTGGAGTAGAATTCAGGTAAGTTGCATTAATATAAGTTCAGGAAAAAATAATTTCTAAAGGTGAGAGCTATGAAATTGTGAAACAGCCTCCTGCTGAAAGTGGTGAGAGCAGAATGGTTTGGGTCATTTAAAATTGAAATGGCTGAAACTTTGAAGGATAGGTAAAGGGGCTGTAACGCATACCATTCCTATGCTTCACATGGAAGTACAGCAAGCATTACCTTTTTTAAAAATTGTTTCTATACATGTATGTCAAACAGTCTATGTTTGGAGACACAAAAGATAATATTCTCTTTATCACCCATTATATGTTTCTTATGATTTTGCTTACCACTGGGAACCATTTTATTGTTTTCTTTCCTAGAGATGCCAAAGAGAAGAACTGGAAAATTAATGCTGTATATAATATAGAGGATTGGAGTTCTCCCTTCTTTCAGTGAGTAAGGATCAGAATTAAATTGTCTTCTTCGATTTGAACACTTTGTTTGTTTGTTGTTGGTGGTGTTGTTGTTTTTCCTGAATGGAAGAGCATCTGAAGTGCGGAAGTATAATTTGTTGCAAAATATGCAATACTACATTGCTGGAAATATATTTCCAAAGAACTATTCTCTTCTTAAGGCAGCTATGCAACTGCCACTAGCAACAGAAATCTGCACACCTGCAATAGCAAACTGCTGTGTCTTGCCCTTATATAGACATTTTGTTACATCAGTACCTCACACGCTTCATATCCTTTGCTAACCACAAGCATATCACATTTGCACGATTTTTAATCAGCTAAAACATTCATATGCAGAAAGATGAAGACTCATTATTGTTGCATAATAATGCCTACACTTTAGAAGCCTAATTTCTATGGAAAAAAAGAAAAACAAAAAACATCTGCATACAAAACATATGAATACTTCACAGGATACTTCATATCAAAGTGGGATGAAAATCATCTGGTGTTTTAAAGCATCTATCTAAACAGAGCACGTAACATTATCCAGCACCCAGATCCCAGGCTTTTGGTCAGACGTAATTGTGCTGTGGCCCAGTGTTTTAGCACAGTTCTGCAGACTGGACACTCTGGGCTGCTGCAAGTCCTCAGCAGGACTTTGCTGGTAGCAGGTACCCAGATCACTTCTCATTGCAAATTTGGCACCAAGCAGAGATATGAGGTTATCTTTTCACAAGCTACACTGGAAAGCAGAACCATTTAACCTGACACTTTGCCTGGGTTAATTAGCCCTGCAGAGAAGACAGATCAGTTCAAAACACTGTAACATAACCAACCTCCTTTTTATACATGAGCTGGCTCACTGAATGCTGTGCAAAGTATCTGTTCAGCAATTTGCAATTGTGGGCTATTACTCAGTGATGTACCACAGGAAATCAGCACACAGACCAGGAACAAAAGAAGAAGCTAACCAAAATTTGGAGAAAGAATTCAAAATCCCATATTATATCTTCTTTAGTTCCCTCGAAATACAATTATTTTTGAAGTAGATAACTGAGACAAAGTTCTTGACAGGAAAAACATATTTTCAAATCCTGGCTTTATGTGAAGACAAAGTAGTGCAACAAGCTTTATGAATAAATTTCATGGGCGTGTAAATTATTTATCCCAGAAAAATAAGTAGAGTTATTTTTAAAGTACCTGTAGGTCAAATGTTTTCTAGAACATGAATCTGGTCTCAGCACTATTGCCAATTTTTTGCGGCTTTCAATAATGCATTTTTCAAGTTTACCAAGAAAACTGTCCAACAAATGGAGAAAATTATTGTAGAAATGGAATAAAAATAAGAATCATGTCTGTTCATCCTCTAGCAGTGTGATTTATTTGTATTATAGGAAAACAAGCAGTTAATATTTTTGAAATCACAGTGAGGTAAAGAGCATACAGATGAGATATCAGTAGTTATGTATAATTATAAATAAAAACAAGACTTATAAAATAATAATTAAATTCTAATTACTATATCTAGCCTGAAAAGACAGAAGAGTGGAAGAGGCACTGAAAGTGGGTTTCTAGGACATAACCTCAGCCATCTAAAATATAAGCATCCTGTTTAATACTGTTGGGACAGAAATACAAAGCATTTGAGATGGACTTGAATTATAAGTTGTCCTGTTGTGATGTTATGTTTAACTGCCCCAGCATTCTTCATTTCCTTTTGCATTTTCCAAACTCAACATTTTCTCCTTTAGTGAGGGTTGGAGTTTGTAAGATTCCATGATTTAAACTGTCATTAACTACTTTCACAGTCACAATGCTTGCTGAGATCTTTGTCGGAATAAAGTGACTCATTACATGATTTAACCTTATTTCATATTGATTATTTTGATATCCATTCATTATTTTAGAAATCCCCCTAGTCTGCTTACTTACTCTATTTTTTTCAATTATTTTTCAATTTTTCAATTATATGGATGACACCTGCTTAACACACGTCATCTAACACCTCTTGAAGGCTTTTGTAATTGTACTGCTATTGTTTCAACTCAAAGTGTAATGCTGGAAGGGTATCTAATATGTACCTCTTGTAGGAATTAATTAGTTGCTATAAAGAATATTTTACATCATAATATAAATCCTATGGATTTCTAAGTGCTGTCCCAAAGATCAAGCTGTACATCTCAAGAGAAGGTTGTATGCTTTTACTTTTTAGTATTTCTATGCACATGCTCTTATTAGTAACAAAAACGTGTGCTTTTCAAGTCCAAAACAAAATGCAAACAAAACTGAAACATCAGAGCCTCTGTCTCTGCTTTCCCTGGATTACCTGTGATCCAAGGCTTTGCTTGGGTTATGAGTGTGTTGGCACTATGCTACCACTGAACAAACTGTGGAGATACAGAAGGAGAAAGCCTGGAGTGAGGAAGGTAAGGACAGTGATGTGCAGAATGTAACTTTCATGTGAAGGTGCAAGACGTTAAGCTAAAGAGACCACATTTAAAGACTGGCCCCAACTAATAATTAACTGGTTCACATTTTAAACTTCAGTGTTATCTACTGACTTTTCCATTCTTAAAGACAAGATACTGCTGCCACCATCCTTTACATCCACCCCCCATCATGCTGTGTGATACAAAGACAAATATAAGATCTTTAACTAGAAAATCTGCATCACAGAGTCCTGATAGTTCACTGTTCAAGGGTGAGATGTTCAAGTCCACACTTTATCATCTACATAAA
This sequence comes from Perdix hodgsoniae, assembly GCA_035772895.1. Classification (NCBI taxonomy): domain Eukaryota; kingdom Metazoa; phylum Chordata; class Aves; order Galliformes; family Phasianidae; genus Perdix; species Perdix hodgsoniae. The sequence continues at coordinate 4,063,310 of JAPSGF010000005.1, forward strand.
AAAACAGAAGGAAAAGCTCTGTCATATCCTGGATGAGTATCTTGAAATAACGTAGAGGTACCTACATCCCTGTATTAACTACAGGAGAATATAAAGTCACTAACTAAGATTTACAGGTCTAACTTTCAATGTTTAGATTACAGCAGACATATAGTCTCCACACTGTGAAAGAAAAAATAACGTAGAAGGATAGTGCAGAGTACAACCAAATATACGCATCATTATTTTTTATTATTTTAAAAGAGGAATTGCAAACACCATCCATTTTCATCTGTCTCAAACGTGCCTACTGCTAAAGTGATTTATGTTGACTCATACTATGAATCAAGATTTGTAAAACAAGGCTACATTTTTTATTCAAAAGAGTATGCAGTTTACTTGATTTTTTTCCAGTTATAATAGTAGATGCAAAGTATTTTCATGATAGAAGTCCTTTCTCCTCTCTCATTTTTAATGAACAGAACTGTAAGAATTTATAAGATAGAGAAAATGAGTGATGTCCAAGGAAAACCAGAGTCATTACATAATTTGCAGAAGTCCATGCAGGCAGGGTGAGCAGGGAGGGCAGATTATTCCTCCCCACTTGGGAGGTAGGCTCACTATCTGTACAAACTGGGGGATGCCCAACAGGACTTGGGGTTTACTGGTGGATGGTAATGCTAACATAAGCCATCAATGTGTCCTTGTAGCCCAGAAAGCCAACCGTATCCTTTCCTAACTTGTCATATCCAACCATATCCTGTCCTAAGTCAAAGAAAACAGAACAGCAGGTGGAGGGAAGTGAGACACTGGAACAGGATGCCCATGGAGGTTGTGAATGCCCCCTCCCTGGAGGCTTTCATGGCCAGGCTGGATGGGGCTGTGAGCAACCTGGTCTAGAGAGAGGTGTCCCTGCCTATAGCAGGGGGGTTGGAACTGGGTGTTCTTAAAGGTTCCTTCCAAGCCAAACTGTTCTAGATTCTAAGATTTAGCATTTGATTTCTTCTGCAGTACAGGAATCCTCAGTACAGGAGAGACACGGTCCTGCTGGAGTGTGTCTAGAGGAGGGCCACAAAAATTATTCAAGGCATGGAACACTTCTCCTACAAGGACAGGCTGTGAGAACTGGAGCTTGTTCAGCCTGCAGAAGTCTCCAGGGAGATCTGAGAGTGCCTTTTCAGTATATAAATGGGGGCTGTAAGAAGGGAGCAGACAGACTCTTTAGAAGGGTCCGTTGTAATAGGACAATGGGAAATGGTTTCAAACTAAAAGAAGGGGGATTTAGATTGCACATCAGGAAGAAGTTTTACACAGTATGGGTGATGAAGCACTGGAACAGGTTGCCTAGAGACGTGGTGGACGTCCCATCCCTAGTTACATTCAAGATCAGGCTCGAAGGGGCTCTGAGCACCTGATGGAGCTGTAGGTGTCCCTGTTCATGGGAGGGGAGCTGGACTATATGATCTTTAAAGGTTCCCTCCAATTCAAAAGATTGTATGACTCTATAATGCGCTTATTCAAATAACATGTCAGGGGAAACACTGACTGTGTTGCCCTGTGAGAATGATTTGCATTCTAGAACACACACACAGTAGAGATTGGGCTGCCATCAACCACAAATTCCTGAGAGGAATCATTGTATTTGCTGGTCCTCATCAAGTAATTCAATCAGCACAGAGTTCAAACCGAGCCAAGTCTTAAGACAAAAATATATTGTAAGTCCATTATAGGAACCGCTCTAGTGGCTTAGCTAGCATCAGAGTTAACCAGACAAATCATAACATCCACTCTGAATAGTCATGCACCACTTCCCTATCTCTGCAATCAACTGAGCAATCCCTTCTGTCTCTCTTCCTGTGGGACACGTAAAACAATGCATTTCTGTGTGCCCTTGTAACAACCTGGATTTGTTAGAACTGTGGAGTCCAATAAGCTTCAGTGCAGAAAAAGCCAATAAAAATACTGATTAAAGTGAAAGAAATGGCTTTGCCAGTAAAGTGCACTGGAAAACCAGCACTTCCATGCTTGTGTGCTGATTGCTATGTGTCTGATAGGATCGTACTTCATCATCAACTTCTTTATTGCAAAACCATAGAGAGAGGACAAGAGAAAACAACTGGGACTTCAGTGAGAAATCTAATATGTAACAAAAACAGGAGCACTGAAACAAAAATAGTTTGAAAAATTCAGAACAAATTCTCTGAAGCTGCCTTAAATGAAACATACTGGGTTGTAGGCTTTTTTGGCTCCCCCAGAGGAAACAGAGAGGTTAAATTCACTTGAGAACACAAAGACATTTGTGGAAAATGGAGAGGACATCAGAAAGCTTCTTCAGCATTTCCTGCACAGGGAACAAAGCCAGCAGCCTAGGTGTGCTTCATTGCTCCCCGGGACTGCAGGTAGCAGTGCTGGCTTTGCCTTGCTGATATGTGGTAACTAACAGGATGCTCCCATCACTGACACCTGGCTGCCATCTACTCCTTTTTTAGTGGCTTGCATTGAGAGTGCTGAGAAGCAGCAATTTCTGTACTCAGATTTTGTACATTTTCATGCTTTAACCTCCAACCTCACATCCTAGGGATGACATCCCTCACAGAAGACAAAAGCAGATAGATGTGAAAAAAGTTATTATATGAGCTTTGGAGGAAGGGCTTTTTTCCCTTGGTGTCAAGTTAAAAGAGGTTCCAGGTGAGAGGAAGCCAGCTGCCTCTGCCAGGATAAAAAGGCAGCTATTTGAACCTAATTTGATATTTTATTTCCAGCCGCCTAAAAAGCTTTCTGTTAACTAAAGGCCAAGTGATGCTCAGCAGAAGAAAATTAAAAAAACTGTATAGAGAGAAGGACACTTTTAGTCCCTCTAACGTGAAATGCTGTGAACCATACAATTCCAATTTCAACCTCCCACTTAAGTATTCATGTGGATATCCTTTGCACTGCAGTGGGAGGAAAGGCGCTCCCAAAGTCACAGTAATATAGCTCTTTCTCATGGCAATATACTTCAAAGGAATAGGTTTACAGATCTACTTACAGGTGCTTAGGATCAATTTGAAAATGTGTGAAGCATCAAGGCTTAGCTGACCTCACAGATTAAACCTGACGTCTTGTCTGCAGCAACTTGGGAAACCCTCCCAGTGCTGCTTTTCTCCCCATGGATCTTGGCTTTAGTTAACCAAACACTCAACAGGAGCTTCTGCCTGTTTGCAACTGGCTCTATAAAGTACTTGATCATTGGAGGACTCCATCACACTGTGAATTATGTCAGAGAAACAGAAGCGGCAAATGTTATAGTGTCATCCATCAATGCAAATGAAGAAAAAAAAATCAAATCTGGAAATAAAAACTGGAGCTGTGCTGTGTTTTTTTGTTTTGTTTTGTTTTAATTGTAAGCAGTCAGATTAATTAAAAATACCTTAATGATCTATTAGAATGAGATCAGTACAGATGGAGAGAAATTCAGACTCAGCAGTGTGGCGGTGAGGTGTGGTACAGTTTATGACATTATTTCTCACACCATATTCTATATAATAGAGATATAGACTATATATATAGTATATATCTATATAGTCTATATATTCTATTCAACTATGTCTATATTAAAATGTTTATGCTATCTTTTGAAATTATAAGTACTCCAAATATGTCTATTATTAGCTATTATTATTAACTAAAGAGAAATTAGTTTCCCAGTTTAACAAGTATGACACAGTAAAGTTAACAGCTCTTTTGGAAAACATTTTTAGAACAGAAGGTGACTGGAAACAGTCAGGATGAATTCATTAAAGGTAAAACATGCCTGATCAACATCACTGCCTTCGCTGATAAAATAAATGGATTTGTGCACGCGAAAAACTGTTTCCCTCTTTTAAGTGCACTATCAACGGTAAGAAGAAAACAATTAGAAATAATAAGTGTCTTTCAACTATAGGTCAAGATATAAGTTCAAATTTAAACACCATCAAGAAGCCGTACTTCATATCAGAAAACATTAAAAACTTGGATATCAATTCAACAGTATTCTGTTACTGTAGAAAATACATTTCTTTCTGATCTGTTTTTTCTTGAATGAGCACTTTGCTCAGGAACTCTGATGCTATGAGACGTTAAATTGCATCTTTAATTTCTCAGAGATAGGTAGAAGCCAAGTATGATTCCAGGACTCCTTACAATCCTTTGATGAGCTGAGATCCAAAATGCTACACTACATAGCAGTTAATGGCCAAAAACTGCCATGGCTCCAATTGTTCCCTTTCACTAGAGCTGAAAGAGCTCTCCACGATTGCTCTTACTTCACCAAAAAAAAAACATCTCTAAATGGCCATACTTTTGTCTTCTTTCTCACACTTGGAAAGACACACAGTGAATAACTAGCAGAAGTTGCTGATAGTACTGAACTGCAAATTTTGTTCCTCACTGACCTTCACCACTACATACACTAGAATGGCAACAAGAATCAACATCAAAAGTCAGCAAATGTGGATGAAGAACAGCTGTAAGAGCTAGGAAGGTGACTGCTCTGCTGAAGGCAGACCTTCCATTTCCCAAGGCTGCGCAAATCTTGGGTGTTAACACTTTCCAAGATGCAATTTTAGATTTCATGAAGCATATTTTTTTTAATTATTTGCAGTCTATGAGGATTGTTACTCCATGCTAGAGAAGGTATTAGTCATATACAAAAGCGATTTGTGTTACCTCCTCCAGGCTGGACTACTTTGATATACTGTATCTGAAACCGAATGTGAAAACACTATACTGCTCTTTCAGAAATAAAGACATTCAATCACCTATCAGCATAAATAACATTATTTTAAATAGAGAGCAATTATGAGTTAGAAGGCACTAATTAGAGTAATGGGATGGAATCGTCAAAAAACATAGTTTGCACAGAGAAGGTGAAGCAAAACAACCATTGGTGCCATTTATGCTAGAAGGTAGCTGAGTGCACCTTTGCCTTCCATGACCAGAATAATACGGTGCAGCAACCCCTACAGAAACACAAATGTTTGGTTTGCAAAAGTGTTGATTTACACAGCAGAGATGGTATTCATCATTTTTTAGACATACAAAAGATGACAACGTAAATTAGGCAAAATAAATTTTATCTTGGTCAAAATTCTTAACAATCCTTAGGCCACATGTTGTCCTTATAAAGACAAAAAAAGATGAGTTGCTTTAACAAAAACTAAAAAGGTAAGAAAATGAAGTAAATAGAAGGGAAAAAATGTTTTGAAGCATCTCCAAGTGAATATACTTTTTTTAGTGATAAGGAAAATAAAATTTACAAGAACAAATAACTCTGACTTCCTGTCACTATTAATGAAATTTCATTTACTTTTTCTATTTAGCAGCTATCAGTCTTCATATATCAAATTTAATTTTGCACAGTTAGATGTTATTTTTCAGTTGTATCAATAAATTAACCTCATGGATTGCAAAGCCAGATGGGACCACTACGAACATCTAATCCGACCTCACAAAGCAGAAAACATTTTTCTTGATTAAATTCAAGCTTATAGTATGTGTGGGTGCACACATGTATACGTATAAATATGTTGTTGTTTTTTTTTTTTAAATGAGTGTCTACAATAATGCCAATAAAAGTTCTGATCAAAAACGCAGGCGTACAAAATCCACAGGATTAAGGAACAGACCCTTAGTGCTGATACGTCCAAAAGATATAAATTCGTTTTTTGGATTATTTGATTACCAAATTGGAAAGATGGTGTCAGCTGCTTTTTAGCATATGTATTTCAGTGTGGGAAAAGGATCAACATTTAAAATTAAAATTCATCATTACCTTTTACTTACAGCACCTGAATAATTGTTAAAAACAACTAATTACTTGCATTCCAGAAAGCACATTTAATTAGCTGCTCATAAACAGAGTACATTTCGAAAGCCCTCCAGGGGAGATAGGTACAGAAATTCCATTAACCAAGTTGTGCGTGAATTTGAGCACTTCTTCGAAAATATACTCTGCAGACCACTTTTATGCATATTAGCTTTTTTTTTTTTCTCCCCAAAATAATTTCCTTCTTCCACATGTGCATGAATGAAAAGATCTGTCCATCTAGAAGGGTACAGGTTTTTATGAATGGAGGAGCTGGGGAGGGAGGAGGATTGCCTCTTGTAACTGAGGTGAATGAGAAACATGTTGAGCATTTCATAGATAGAATAAAAAGTTACAGAAATTACATCATCAGAATGCAGTATGAAAGAGACTATCTTTATGCCAGAGATTAGTTTCATCCACAGAGGGACAAAGGAACTAGCTTCTCAGGTTTGCCAGGCAGCTCTGTCTGTGATCACTAGTCATGCAAAGCATTTTCCCCAGCACTCATACAATACTAAGACATTAGCATGATAGGGGAAAAACACACAGTCTCTCAGAAACAATGCTACGGCCACTGAAACATATAGACACACATCTCACTCAACGCAATTTTCTCTTCTCAGTCCAGGATGGAGCTGCAGCTAGCAAAGAAACCAAACAAAAAATAACCATACCAAACCAAGCAAACAAACAAAAAACCAAAAACCCAACATATTGAAGCAGTCACTCTCTCTTTTAAAAGGAGAAAGGTATCTGGAGTCCCTCTTGATGAAGTAACATCAGTGCCTGTAAACCTTATTTCTTTACTGCAGAAACTGTCATCTTCAAAATTAATGGTCCTTTTCAGAGAAGACTGCCTATCTCAAAGTATTTATCTGATAGAGCTGGTACCATTTTTCCAAAGAACCACCCCCATCAGAAGATGCTGTTTCATTGTAATTGAAAGCTTTAAGTGAACGTGTTTATTTTTATAGTGTTTGACAGAAAAATTCAAATGCTTCAAATAAAAATGGAACATTGAGCTATCTTACCAGATTTTGTCATGATGATACAATATTGTTCCATTTCTATTTGCACTTGCTATAAAATTTAATTTCCAAATAATGCAATACTATTTCCTATAATTCAATATCCCATTCTAATGTGCTGACAGTGTCAGGCTGAACTGTTTTGACACTGCTGAAATGAAATCTTGAGCAACAGTAGCCTTCATATTTAAGAATATCTATTTTAAAATTTCTTTTCGGAATTTCTTTTTTAAGTTGCGACTTCCTGATTCAGAACAGTTTAGAAAGAAGTTAAAACACTGGCATTTCCCTGAAATTCTAATAACTGCAAAAGTAGGTAAATATTCTAATAATTGTGTAAGTAGGCAAATGCATGTAGATATTTTTATATATAGTCCTTTTCATTTGGTCTCCTTCTTAGAATAGGTAGTTCAGTACGTACAATATGTTCAAAAAGGTTTTGTCTACAGATTTACCTTATGTAAATCTTTCCCTCTCTCCCATCACTGTAAGCTGTGATGATGACAATACAAAAATTCTTTTGGTCAAAGCCCTGTAGGAAACTCCCCAGTTTGACTCAATAAGTAAAATTTTAGAAGTACAGCCCAATTCCTTCTAGTATTACTGACCTTTAACCAGAGTAGTTGCATTTTCTGAATCTCAAAGGTAGTTTGTCCTGTAATTTTTGAACTAATATGGAACTTCAGTCTTAGGCACTGCTTATACTGCAATAGCAGTGTCAAATAGTCTAATTATAACATGATTGATCTCCTGGTCAAACAAGGTGAAAAGTTGTCAAGCACACAAGATGATGAATGGATGAAAGCTAACCATTTGCCTGAATGTACTAAATCCATCAGCAGACTACTGTTTTATTTTAGGTAGAAAACACTGATATTGTTTGGAGAAAACATACTTCATGTGTGCTTTTGCAAAGGTTCAGACAGAATTATAGAATCATAGAGTGGCCTGAGTTGAAAGGAACCACAATGATCATCTAGTTTCAACCCCCCTGCTGTGTGCAGGGTCACCAGACCAGGCTGTCTACAGCCACATCCAGCCTGGCCTTGAATGCCTCCAGGGATGGGACATCCACAACCTCCTTGTGCAACCTGTTCTTGTGTCACCACCCTCTGTGTGAAAAACTTCCTCCTAATATCTAACTTAACCTCTCCTGTCTTAGTTTAAAACCATTCCCCCTTTACCTATCTCTATCTACCCTTGTAAACAGTTGTAAAAATAGCCAGTGATTATGTTGGGACTGGATCTGTTGGCAGTCTGTACAACCTAAATAGCTCTGCCACCTCCAATCCTTTGTCTGTGAAGCACAAAACTCCACATACACAGAGAGAAAGTCTCTCCTTCTTCAGTTGGTCAATATTCCTTTCATTTTTTATTCAACTAAAAGTCATATCATTTACCCTATGAATTAAAAAATAAAATAAAATAAAATAAAATAAAATAAAATAAAATAAATAAAATATGAAGCAAGGATCAGTGAGCCCCATAATGTGTCTAGCTATGAATTTAAAAGCTTTATCTTCTCACTTCAAAGATAAATTTGGTCACCATGAGAGCTATCCAAACAAGCACAAAATTATTCTGAAAAGTCTCATCATTTCCTCTGCATAAAAGACAAAATAGCGCATGTTTCTTGATATTTTTAAGCACATGCACAAAGATATATGTATACATATATCTGAATTGTTATCATGCTTTGAAGTTATGAAAATCATTATAATTTCTGTGGAATTTCTTACGATAGCATTAGTCATAATGGAATCATTCATGATAAATTAGGACTGCTTAAGTACCTACCTCTACAGTATTTCTACCATACCTCAGCATTTAGTAACTGCAAAGTATCACAGAAGTTTTGCCATCAGCTGAAGGGTGATGCATTTCACATGTGCATTAAGACACAAATCCAAGTGAATCGAGGAAAAAAATTGCTACTTATCCATAAGGAACTCTGTTGTGAAATAGCAAGGCTTTTCTGGGCTGTGGCTACAAAGCTACTAGTTTAACTCAATGGTCAGAGCAATTCCTGGGGAAGCAAGCCTTAATACTACTGCTACAATAATTTCCCTTTGTTAGCAGTACATGTACCAAATTATTTTTAAAATAACATCACATGTATTAAACACTCTCTCCAAGATGACTTATAAAAACAATGTTCCATATGTGCAAATTAGATTTTGGCAAGTGCAAAATTATATGCAGAAATTACATTTGGGTATGGAAAATACTCTTTCCTCTAATCCAGATAGATATTTAATTTCTATGGGATAAATTGCATGCTACCTATTCACTAACATAATTTTCCCACTGATGATTGACATTTAGATATCAAAGAGGAGAAAAGATAGCATAACATTAGATTGCACATCTCCGAGGAGTAAAAGGTATTCATTAGAATAGGTATTTCAGCAAATGGCATGCTAAAGTCTTGACAAAACTCATGTCAAAAGTCATGTCAATCTTTTTTTTTTCCTGCTACTTCAAAAGCACATCTGTCTGTGGATGACAATCACTCATGCTGGCACCTGAAATATAACAAATAATACCCACTCTCGAAAAGATGAAAGCTGGAATCTATGAGCAATACACAGCATTGCTGACCAGTATTCAAGGACACGAAAATGCAAATAAACAGGTCTACAGTGTTCCCACAGGGAAGGCTTGCAGCTGATGGGCAACAGGGACAGAAGGAAACCATGGCAAAGGAACTCCAGCCCGTGGGTGTTTAAGCCTCGGGGAAAAGTGCAGTGCTGAGCCAGCAGCCAAGCCCTGGAGCAGGGGGAAGTGGCACATGTCTCTCAGCAGCAATTCTTCCAGTCAGTTGAGAAATAGCACTGGCTCCATAGAGAATCCAAGCCAGTGTCTGTAGCTAAAAAGAAGATGGCGTATTTGATTAAGCCTTACTGATTTTTGTGCAAGGGTTAAATCACGGAGAAAAATGAGGAGTCATTTTTTAGAACTCTAACAAGTTCTGTAAGAAAGCCAGGACCTCTGTAAAGAAAATAAAGAGAGAGCTGCACTGCTGAATAACTGGATGAAAATGACTTCCTCACATCAGACTGAACCCTTCAGAAGAGGTGCATTACGTATGGAACAAGTATCCTGCAGCTAGTGGCTAGTTATGCTTCCCTCAAAATGAATAATGCTAACAATGTCACAATAGCAAGATAATGAAGGAAAGGAGGAAGATTTGCGTTATCTGTGTTCATTAACCTGAACCATAATGCTTGCCTGAAATATTAAATACCTTTCTATCATTAGAAATACAATGCGAAAGGCTAAAGAAATACATTATGTGAGGATTTTTTTCAAGATTTTTTTTTTTCTTTAGAGACAATGAGAAAAGCAACACAGCTCCTTTAATCCTGTAATCTCTCTGGTAGCAATCAGCTTGGGGTACATTTCAGTTTGTTCACTTGTCATCTACATTAAGAGTCCTTCAGTGAGCTTTTCTTTTAAAGTAAATACAGAATGACACATTTATAATTAGATCTCTCTGACCATTCCTTTCTAGGTTTGAAGGATATGAGATGTAGACCCGTCAAGCAGTCCCTGCTCCTGATCAGCGTGCTAAGGAGCTTAGACTTTCACTGTTGATTAGCGAATTGTAAAACAACCAACAAAATGCACCATGGGTGCTGCTGGTTCAGATATTGTGGTCTCAGTTATTCCCTGCATGAAGGAACAGTCAGAAACTCAAGAAATATTTTGAAGAGCATTGAAAAAAAGATGTTCAACCCTGGATTTCAAGCAAAGATTACTGAATCATTTTAGTGTAACATAGGCCCTTGTGAACACAAGAGAAAGCAGAACAGTTTCTGTTGAGCCTGATAGCACTAAGTATGTTTTAAGATCATTATGAATACACTGCAGTTACATATGTTAGTGTTTGTAATTCCCATCGATATTTATATCATTTATTAATATCTGTGGCCACTCAAACTGTCCATAACATGATTTGTTACTGAGGGATAAAGTGAGATGTTTTTGTTCATTTTTCCTAAGATTTGGTTTTACTCATTCATGACTTCTGTATCCCTGAACAAATTTCTCAATAAATTTATCACATAATTTTCTTTGCTAGTCTAGAAACAATCTAATAATACTTAATTTCCCTGAGCTTTTCAAAATAAGAAATGTATTTCATAGAGGCATCTATGCTTGTCAACTCTCTTTCTTAACACACAGGACAAAAACATTACTTTTTTATGCCTTAGAACAAAAAACAGAAATATTTGCCCCAGAGGTGTTCTTTTTTTTTTTGAATTCACTGATCAGGCAAAAATATAAGAATCATTCAGTACTTCAGTTGGATACCTATAACATTACTAACAGAAGTCAACTATAGGGATTAAATGACTCAGGAATCTTCTGTTTCTTTCCAGGAATATTCAGCAGTAACACACACCTAAAAAGACCCCAGATATTCCACTTTCACCAAAACTACAAAAATAAAAAACAGTCAACATTTGTCACTGTTCCACTGTTGATAACTTCCCATGTTTTTCTTCACAAGTAAGGCTTTCTAACCAAAATCAACAAAATCTCCTGTGACTGATTTATTTTGTCCAGCAACATATGTTTTCATCCAATTTTCACACTGTGGCTTTATCAACTCCCATCCCAGCATCATAATGAGTAACACCTGTAATCTAGTCATAACTTAAATTTACTACCATCTATTGTCCATCAAATCTCTTTTCAAACAGTACAGTTATTACAAATGTTAAGAGTCCTAATCCTTCAGTTCTTATAACTATGGCAATTCGTATGGTGCAAAATAAAACTGAGCTCTGGTCTTGAAGCCCCTTCTACTCTACCACACACTTGGCCATGAGCCACCTCTAGGTCCTCACATTATTCTTTGACCAAAATATAAATAGTAATGTTTGGAGGGAGGGATTCAAGACATCCCAAATAAGGGCTGTTATAGCTCACCAGTGTAATATTTCCATCAAGTGAAAACTCTGTAAGCTGATTTCCCTGGAACTGCTATGATGGAATAGGGGATGTTTGTGCCATAAAGCCTTGAATGTAAGTGCTGGAAGACTGTAAAGAAAGCAAAATCTAGGGCATTCTTGTTACCTACTGCTAATGGTGTGCCATTCCTTGAAACGTTTTGAGAAATTGGGAAAAAAAATCCTAAATGTGATGAGTCAAAATTGTGCTCTGGATCATGATAGCAGATGAGCAATGCAGAGCTCTCAACAGTTACCAAGTGATCAAAACTTCCCTTGATTCATGTGCAATTTAGTAGTATAAAACCATGTGTGCGTACCAGCACAGACAAACATATTTGTTTCCTGTATGGCATAGAGAGTTAAAAAAAATTAGATAATCTATATGGAATTTTAAGTTAAAAAAAAAAAAACAAAACATTCTTCAGGTAACTAAATACCAAAGATGGAATCTTAGAGTTGACTTCAAGAATGGGAGTCAGCTCTAAGGCTCAGATAATGAAAATAAGTGTTTATCAATGATCTATGTGTCTGAACTGATTCATGCTCTAAAGAGAAAGCCCATTTACATTAAGATAAACGCCTACGTTATGCTCTGATAATACAACTGACTCTTGACTGAAGCAGGAACACAAGTAAAAATCTCACATGTAGCCATGTGGAGGGTAAACCCTACTCCAGTCTAAACTATAATTCGTCTGCTCACTCATTGCAATCTATAGCAAGTTTGATGCCCGCTGCTACTTTGGTCTCTGGTAGCCTCTGCAGAAAGCCACAGGTCTCCTGAATGTCCTGTGTCATATCTGACAGTTTGTTTACATGTTTTGAACTCCATTTCAAATCAGTTACCGACGGGAGAGCAGATGAAGCGATTCTGAGCTGTATGCTCTTTGTCAATGAGAGAGACTGACATCATCAGAGGGAAATTCAGTGCCTCCCGAAGTATTGGAAACATGCTGAGCATTTAATTCAGATGTTTAATATTTGATAGTCATGAGTAAGATGACATGAATTCAGCATGAATTCCAACATAAAGAACAAGCTATCTGTATTTTTATGGGGACTTCCAGATATACTGCCTCTGTTACCTCTTTCCACATATCTTTCTGTAAGGGATGGAAGATCCACTAAAAGATAAACTGAATTTATCATTATAGAATTGAAATGATATTACAACATAAGACTGAGGGACAATCTAATGCTCCTGAATTTAGAGATACTCTGATGATGATTTTGGCAGTGCCAGAGCTTTATCTGAAACTGGAACCAATGACCTCTCACAGAAACCAGGCTCTGGAAAGAACAATTACACATTGCCCAGAGAAGCTGCAGATGCCCCCTCCCTGGAGACATTAAAGACCAGGCTGGACAGAGCTGTGAGCAACGTGATCTAGTAGGAGGTGTCTCTGCTGGTGTCTCCCCCTGGTGTCTCAGGGGGCTTGGAATGAGATGATCTTCAAGGTCCCTTCCAACCCAAACCATTCTATGATTCTCAGATTCTCTGATCATCATAATGTAGATTATGCAGCATAAAGGTTTGGGATTCTGAGAACGCCGCAGTCAAATCACATTATGCTCTAAAAAAATATCTCCAGAAAATAAATTTTTACCCAAATGAAATATTTCTAATAATCAAGAAATCAAGAAAGTGAGTCTTGATTTCACTGGGTGCTGAAAGTGCAGAGCAATTTAGGAAAAAAAAAGAGAGAGAAAGATTTTTTTAGTTATGGACCTTATTGTGGGCTTTACAGTAAGAAAAATAGAAATTTTACTCGGAAAATCTCTTAAGAAACAAGAAGCATGACTGAGGAACATCCATTGAATGTGGATTGATGGGTTGATGCTCAAATTAGATGATTTCAGTGAACTTTTCCAACCATAATGATTTTTCCAATGATTCTTCAGAGAGAACTAGATAAGTTGTAAGGATACAATATATCTTAACTACATTAGATAAAAACAAAGAAACAAACAGATACAAATATAATCAGATAAATGGGAAAGACATGATCACTAACTATAAATATGCAATGAAACAAAGGAAGCCTATAAAGATATTTGAAGCGAGGACTGAAGCTATCAAGTCACAAGCTACAATAACGAACTTAACAGATATGCTTTGCATGTATCATTTATGTTTGAGTTGGCCAGGACTGAGAGCAGGTGTAAAGGAAAAATGTTGGAGTGTCAACAAAAGTTTTGCACAGCCTGAAGAGAGAGAAAGAGAGAGGGAGAGGGAGACACACACACACAGCAGCATGTAAAAGAACTGAAGACGACTCCCAAGGTGGTGGGAAAAGATGTTATCAGCAGCAAACCTTAGCTACATACATGTCTGCTCTCCACAAGTAAGAGGACAAAACTGAAGAGAGTAAGAAGTTCAATGTATTTAGTTTAGCTGTTGAAGTTTTAACTCAGCTTTGTGATATTGATTGCTGCTGTTAAATATTTTTTATTGCAATTCACTCACAAATTTACATCAAATATTTAGGGAATATTCCCTGGAAAAAAAAAAGTATTCAACAGTTCAACAGTTCAATATGTATAAGCCCATACCAGATGCTAGAAGCACTGTGTTTACTGAAAGCAAGGCACTGAATTAATAGATGTGATAGATCTCTCCAAACCAAGGCAAAGATTGACATTAAAATAGAAGAATAATAAGCAGATAATGAATGAAACCCACAACCGGAACAACAAAGAAAAACACAACCAAACCCAACAACTACAACAAATTCCACTGTTTTTCCTTTTAATATCTTATTATTAGTAAAAACAGCAATGAATTTTGAAGAATGATGATTATCTGAATTAATGGAATTACAGATGAGAAAAAAAAATGGTCTTGATTTTACCTTCATAGCACCTAATAGGAGATCAGCACATCTCATACTTGTATAGCTCCATTGATTTCAATTAATTTAACTTTCGGACTAACTATAAGTCAGAGAACAGAATCAGTACCAATTAGTCTCAATGAGTATGAGCATTGCAAGTAGCCAACAAAACTCTCAGGGAACTGTCATGAAAAAGCTTTCGATCTCGGGAATATTTTGTAGCTCTATGTGGAAGGCATTAAGCAGTCAGTGTTAATTTTGCATGGGTTTTCATAAGCCCATGTGCCAGAAAAAAAACCAAACCAAAACAAAACATCTTAATTGAGCTTATTTAGAAATGTTCTTTCTGATCAATGTATTGATTTAGTCATAATTTGATTCCTGGCCTGGTGATCATCTTTATACAGCTCTGTAAGTGTATTGTGCATTTGAAATGCACACAAATACATAATGAAATCCATTAACTAACAAACCAATGGTCAATCAATTCGTGAGCAATGGTGCAAATTTTGAAGATAAATGGTTAGTCTTCTGGCGGTGTTTCTTGCACAAACATTACATAGTCCACTGCTTTAACACCGGGTTATTTAATAGTGAGAGAAGAGTGGTATTGTAAAGCACAGGAGCCTACTATTATTCATCATTACTTCTGGAAGAAAATATGATTACATATTTTCTTCAACAGGAGATCCCTACTGAAGTCAAAAGTAGAGTTGAAATTGATCTTTCATGCTAAATCTGCTTTTATATCTGCTATATATTTCCTAAATTTGTGTGAATCTTCTTTACAAGCACAATTAAAGACTGAGCACAGAAAATTATCTTTATGAGGACTCCTATAGAAATCCTGTTTTTAGGGTGAATAATGTTACTCAGCTGATGCTTACAGGGTGAAAATTAGTGTGTAACCAGCAGATATATTCTGATCTCGCATCACTGTAATTCAAATCCCTTGTGGTCTTTCAAATTAATCTAGTCTAAATTAGACGCTATTCTTGCCCAAGTGTTCCCGATTTCCTTCTGCACAATAGAGAATAGAATGATTCCCTGAGACCACTGCAGTCTCAGGGGATTTTTCCTCAATTTCTCTTGGGAACACTGAGCAAAATTTCCAATCAATCATTTTTCCATCATTTTTCTATGACATACTAGAAATATATATATATATATATATATATATATATATAAACACTTCATATTGTATTGTAGCAAGCAGTAGAGTTTTACCAGAATTACAGAAGGTCTAACTTGACTCTCATTATTTCCTAGCCTCTCAGGATCATTACTTCCGTATACTATTTTCTGAAATCTCAGTTCAACTTGAGCTGGAGGCAAAGTTAGGTTTTTTCCTTCAGATTTTCATTTGGGCTCATCTTTCAAACACTTATTATTTTTCTTGCTGGCATATGTTTGCCCATCATCAGTTAAAATCTGCATGATTTTACATTTATAAAGGAAAGTTAAGCAATTCAACCAAAACCATAAACTTTTTTCTGGGGACCAAAGTGGCAGTTTTCTCATTACATATCAATTTACAGCTCAAAATCAGGAATAGATCAATGCAAACCATCTGCACCTTGCAAGTTTTAACATATCTCCCTTTCGTCACTCTCAGTAAAGCAGTGGAAGTTATGCAGAGCATGTGGTCTGCTTTCACAAATAATTTCTATGGAAAACAGCAGTCAGACAGTAATACAGGCCCAAGGTGACCTCATTACTGAAATTTGTTCTAGTTGTCATTAGACATATCACACTGTGTCATTCAAATCGGGAAAGGAATAAGAGATACTGACACGTAGCACTAGTGATTAGAGATGAAAAATACTGTTATACCATAAGAATCCCTTGGTGGAAAAGAAATATGTATAGCATTTAAGATGCAGTCACCCCCTGATCTGTCACTGCTGCCTTTATGGCTCTATTCTTTTTCTACTTGTTAATTCTCCTTCACAAGGGACAACATCTTTTCTTGAATTTCAGAGGCAGATGTTTGCTGGCCAGCTGCTTAGCATAAAATACTGCAGAATTTTTGGTGGTGAAGATTTTGTGTTGTGTAAATTACTGCAGTTATAGTAGGCCAACTCAGGCAATTGCTTTATTGTGTTTCCTGTCACTGCCAAACTTCAGACATTCCTCAGAATTGTAAGCTATGGTTAAATTAAGCCAAAAGTTGGCCTGAACTTTGTTAAGTCCATAAGCTGCAAGGAATGATATCAGCCATTCAGAAGCTGGTACCTTGCAGCTTGGTTGGCAAAGACCTTAGCGTAAGGAATTAAACTGGGATGCCAGCAGTCCATTTCCCTTTCCAGTTTTTCCCATCTTGGTAACCAAAGATATGGGTCAACACAGCATCTGGGCCTTTTTCCCCACTTACGTTCTTGATGTTATTCTGCTGTGCATCTTCACAGAGTCAAAGTCCCTCAAATGGGGCAGACCACCTGAAGCACAGTAATCTGAATTAGGTTTAGTGCCATATGCTAAAGCTTAGCTGGTTTACCTCGACTTCAAAAAAGTCCTTAATGCCAGGTGCTCATCATTTATCACTATCAAAGATTAAAAGATGCTTTTTGTGACAGTGTCCAGAGTAAGAGCAAAAGAATTGGACATCATCCCAAATGTTATGGCCAAATTCCAGTTTCACTAATTACATTCTGCTTACTCAAATTCTCACTGCTAAGCAAAAGGAAGGGGATTTGTTTTCCATTTCTGGCTTGGATTTATGGACAATCGTTAATGTGCACTTTAGCATTGTATTTTTCCTCCTGAGAGCTGATCAGTCAATGGAAATATTATCATGAAAAGATCTGGAGAATCTACACAATGAAAGATGTTACATGAAAGCAGGAATTTATTGTTCAGTTTTCCTTTACAGATGTTGGCAGCTAGTTTGATGTAGAAAATAATTAGTTATTAAGTTGCCCTCAATTTGGTACAAGGTAGAGGGGAACTTAGAAGAATTTTCTGAAATGTTAAAATTGATCATACTGATCAGAAACAACAACAACAAAAAAATGTTCATCTTAATGACTCAAACATAAAGCCCACTTTTAAAAGTTTCATCTTCTCTGCCTAGAAATACTTTTACTTGGCTTCCTCATCATCTCTTGAAAGTATTTTAGTTCTTCTCTTTGCATTCAGACATCTGTTCTAGTTGCATGTTTTCTTGAATCAAACATATTTATGGCTAACCTCATAACTCTGAAGTCTAAGGCAACATTTTTGATCGCTGCCTTCAGAAGGACACTATTTGATTCTCAGTGAAATCCAAATACAATCTTTCTTAAGCTTCTTATATTTTAGCATCTTTCTTTCCAAAGGAAAGTTTATTGCAGAATGTGAAAATACATATACAATTGTAATATTGATTGGCTACATTTTTCTCAAGGTGTGTATTTTATCAGTATACTTTTAGACTGGTACCTCTTACATTTGTTAGCCCTATCTGAAATCAGCAGCAGCCCTGCTATTAAATTTACTATCAAAAAACTTAGGGCAATCTAAGAATGAGAAGTCCATTCTGAGACAATTTATCATACATTACAAACCAGCCTCAGTGCAACTGTGGGTAAAACCATCCCTTGTGAACTGTTCTTCAGCTGTTAGGGTTCATGTTGTTCTCTTATAACGTAGAAAGAGGAATTTTTATTAACTCTGGTCACAATTTAAATAACATGAGTGTAACTTTATGATGCAGATTACTGTGCTGCCATTCAATCTGGTTTTTATTTTGGCATACTACCATGCTCCTCATACATAAACTCTACTATCATGTGATAGGAAAAGAAAGGACAAAAACACAAATATTAAAAATGCTAGAACAAAACCTTAGGTATATGAAGAATCATTACTGCACTCGCACCTACTCTCATAGGTTAGATTCGTGACAGTTTTACATCACTAGAGTGAATGGTTCAAGTACTTTGCTCGTACTTGACAAACACTCTAAAGGTCAGTGCTGTCACATTTTCACTAAACATCACCAAAAATAGCTACATAGCTGTTCTAGGAGATTTTGCTTCATTTATTAAATAAAACTTGTGCTATAAGAATTCTCCGAGGTCTTACATTGGAAAAACAAACAAACAAAAAACAATGAAAAGGGTTATTTTTTTTTAACAGTGCTTAGGAGTTAGATTTTGTGAAAAATATTGTGCAGGTAAATATCTATTCCATGTCAATTTTCTTAAAAGTATATCTATTTTCTAAAATTTAAGATATAGCCCGTCAGGACTAAGAATGGCATTGCTCTTCATGAGAAATATCACACACTCCTCCTCCTCTCTACATACATTTCATTCAGTATAAAAAGGGATAATTTAATAAATATAGAGAGGTCAGAAAAGAAATGAAAAAAAATGTACCTCAACCTCTGAGACAAAAAATATAGCCATTTCATAAATACCAACAATAAGATGAAGCTGTTCCTGCATAGACTTAACCTGAAATCTGTCCTTTCCCACTCAAGCATAAGCAGAAAAAATTCATTTGGCACATGCATATTTATCAGAACAAATACATATGTTGTAGTCTGATTTCTTTCCTTTACAAAACAATATATCCATTTCACTCATCCATGAAGTCTTACACTTTGATATACCTTACAGTAAGTACCAATTTAAACACTGCTAGAATACAAAAGAATGTGAATGTTACCCAAACCTGCTTCAGCAACTTGCTTTAGAAAGTAATAAACATTATGGCTAATTAACAACCTAATGGAACGCTGAGAATGAAGGTCTTGCTTCCCTGTGCACTTCTGGTCTTGTCTTTAATTGGTAAGAAATTTCCAGGGCTACAAACAGAAGACCACATCTAAGCAACATACATTTACTCCTGGCTTTTCACGTCAAAGAAAAATAATAATTATCATTAGCTTTCCAATTAATTTCATAACTCATCATGGCTTGAATAAAGAGTTCCTCAAATCCAAGACTTGGATTATGGATTTTTACATCAGTCTCCTCTTCGATTTCATTTGTTTCATCGTTGTGGTCTCTAAAGGATTAATTATTCCTTTGTTTTGATTGGAAGATAAAATGTATCAGATAATCAAGGTTTCATATTAAGGAGTTGCGGTTAAAACGTGGACCTAGATTCAGGAAGTTTCAGGAGTCTCAGAACATGCTCTGCCTCTGATTTGGCCACGTGACCTTGCTCAAACAGCTCACTTTCTCTCTGCAACACTGAATAATAATCCTTCCCAGCCTTAGTTTCTTGAGATCACAAGCTCAAGAAAAGTAGATGTGGCATCAAGCCCAGATTTGCACAGAGCCTTGGGCAGCTCAGCATACTACTACTTTAACGACACCATTTCTTACTCTCACCCTCGTTATAATTATTGAATTAGTTCAAAAGCAGTCCATGACAAATGTTTCCCACACTTTTTTAATGGCATATAAAACATCTGATGAAATCTTTAAGATGCAGCATATGACCGAGAGCAGTCATTATTTCTTTGGAGACCAGATAAACCGAACTCTGGCTCCAAAGAACCAAAGAAATTCATCTACAGTTTTAAAATAAAAAACACTTTTTTTTTCCGCCAGAAAATAAATCAAAATAACTAACTATTCCAGATGTGAGCTTCGCCAATACTTGTTTATTAAGTGTGAGGCCTTGCTCCAGCAATTAAAACCTTTGGGAGTGTATGCAAACCAGAACATTTGCATTTGGCCTTGAGCAATATACCTTCTGCACGACAGCATGCTCCCCACAGTTTTGAACACGCTGACAGATTAAAGTAATCAAACTTCCAGAAAACCAATGACTAAAACCTGCAATAATCCAACATAAAGGACTGCAGGCATTCTAAATAACAGCAAGGCAAACCAGCACATTGTTTGTGGGTGAACCAGTATCTTCAGTGATCATTACTGTAAAAGACGGAAGGTTTAACATGGATGCCAACCACAGAAAGGCAGAACAATAAAAATGGAAAGACTCATTATTTTGGAGCTGATGAATGCAATTTCTGCGGTTGACCTTTTGGGGCCAGATTCTGATCTCGAGGGAATAGGCTGACTGCACCACTCCTATTCTCAGCTGCATGGGCTCATGCAGATCTGATGATAACATGCCCATGTGACCAGTATGACCAGCTGCTGTCCCTGGGCTCATAGTTCATAATCTTTGAAATTAAAATGCAAATAAAAATCTTTAGAAATGATTCATGTAATTTCTAAAGAAAAAAAATCTTGTTTCATCCTATATAGAATCATCACAATGGTTTTCATCTTCGTACAGAAAAAAAAAATTAGGCTGAACTTTGAATCTGTAGTTATTCTTACTATTTGCTTATATGAGAAAAAAATTATGCTTTCTTTTCCTTTTTTGCAATTTGCAAATCTCTACCAATCTGTGGACCTAAGATTGATAAACTCTACTGCTAGATAAGGTTAATTTTATTCCCAGTCAGCCAGACCATCTATTTCTTTCATGGCATCTTTGAGATAGGATTATAGTAGACACAAATGTTGGGAACTATGGAAGGGCCCTATTCTCACATCTGTTCTATCTCTTTGCTGTGGGCAGAATTGATTCCTATGCATATTATTTCTTTTCCTCATTATTTCTAAATAATTTATGGTACATATCCTAAAATGACATTTAAAAAAGTCGAATTAGACTAGAATCGAGGTTGAAAGTAACTTTATGTTTTTAAGGAAAACAGATGCCAAGACCACAGCAAAAATCAAGACCAACGTGGTCTTAATTCTTGGGCATAAATCAGGAGAAGTTCTGAATTAAGAAAACAAACAAACAAACAAAAAAACAACAACAAAAAAAAAACAACACAATAGAAAACAAAACAGTAAGGTTCTTAAGAGTTACCAAAAACATAAAGGAAATCCTATTTCCATGTGAGCTACAGCAGGCAAACTGAGAAATCTGGGAAGATATACAATATGCAAAAAAGCCATAGCTTCTTTTGCAATCTGACATGCACTAATAGCTAACAAACGAGAGGCTATTTTGAATGAGCTGATCCTGTACAGTTGAATTATGATAGGCAAATAGGATAGGAATAAATTATAGAGTATCACATTCCCTGTCACAATTTTTCTTTGCAAAAGCTACTTCCCTTCAGAAGTTATTGGCATCTGCCGAAGTCATAGGGATTACCCCTTCCCTAAGGCAAAATGTAAGAGGAGAGGAAATTTTGGCTTCTGATCAAGAAACCAGAAACAGAAAAAATGTACTAACAAGCAAAGTAAGAAATCTAAGCCAAAATTCTTTAGGAAAGCAATAGATTTAGTCGTGGCCAAGCCTGACTCATTGACTTTTAGCTTCTGCACTGCAGCATTAATACTATCCATAGAGTACTGCGGAAAATGGCAGAAAAATCTGTATCTAAAATGTTATGCTCCATCACCCAGCTGGGAGATGCTTAAGAACATGAAATTTACAGAGGTTTGACCACTGAGAGTACTCTGTCCCATAAATACATTTTTATCAACGTATCTGATCCCAAAAGCCAGTTCCAGCCTCTCTAGCCAGTATTCCAGCTATTTGAAGGCCCTCAACATAAAAGCGTTTCAGCTCAGTTCTGTGCTCTTCCTTTTCTCCAAACATTATCACTATAGGATTTAGATAGGGCGTTCCTTCAACTTTTTTTCTTTTATCAATTTCTGCAACCTGCTAATCAGCAAATGCACCTATCCACTAAGAAATACTGTGTTCTGAACTGTGTGATGGCAAAAAAAATAGTGGAGGAGGGTTAGAACTTGTACAGAGTGAAGGGATAAAAAGTACACAGGGAAGAAAGCCTACAGAGTTGATAGATCTTCCCTGCCTACACTGAAGTTCCCTCTACATTTCTATGGGAAGGCAGAAATTTGACTTTTTATATTTTATTTTGCAAAAAGAATGTGCACTTTGCTTTCACTCTAGTGATTGATTCTCATAAAAGTCAAGTAGCCATCAACAAATAACATTTACTTTAAGAGCTCAGGTGCAAGATGTCTTTGCTATAAAGATGAAGATATAAATTCTGATCAACTAAGTGCAAGGAAAATATTGTTCAGCAGAATGGAAATTCTGTTTTACTATTATTTTTCAGAGTATCAGAAATAATTACTAAGGATTCCATTCAAATTCAAGTATTTAAAAGGTAGGAAATTTCAGATTAAAATTGCTTATGCAACTCAATTTGGACCCCTTGAACATATTTGCTATTAAACCAACTTCAATTATGTGATCACAGACTACTTTTCCATGGCATAGCTTCAGCTCTTCTTGTGTGTACTGTGGACAGTATTCTGAGAAATGGTATTCTGGGAATTAATCAGATTTATGTAGTGAATGAGGCTTTCATTTCTCTCTGCCTCATTTGTTTCAGGAACTAGAAGACATATAATGAACCAGCAAGGGACTACAGAACAAGAAAATAAGATTTAATGGTTAAGGCAGCTGCCACTGAAGGCCTAAATTCCATTTCTGGATCTGCCACATAGTTCCTATGTGACGTTGGACAAATCACAGCATGTTTCTTATAGATGACCGTTAGCTTGATGTTCCTCATTGACTGGCCTCTCTACTAGCCAGTTGAGCTGAGCTACTGAATGCTTACTGCTGCTAACAGTGTAGATTAAAACCGCATTTATATTCAAATAAAGATTGATGAAAAATAACACAGTATATGAAAAAAATATTATTTAGAAATCAGCTGGTGCAGTATCAACTATTTTGTTCTTCATCTCTCTATGTCTCTGTCTTTCACCTGTGAAACAGGCATAACAAAACTATGAATAACCAGGGTGTTAAGCAGGTAATAAAACTACTCTGTAAAGGATTCAGGTATGATAGCTATGAGAACAACTAAGCAGTAAATAATTTTGTATTCAGTACATGTTTTGAATGAAGTGTGGTAAGAAAAGCCCTGGGGCAACATACTACATGAAGAAGATGGAAAGAAAAACCACAATCTGCCACAATCTGCCACAATCAAAGTGGGGTCATGCAGAAAAAACAGTATCCGTTTTTAAAAGACTGTCATGGCGTCTGCACTCAAAGGGGCCAAGTTAATTTTTGCAGAGGCAACCTTGGTTCTGGCATTACATGGTTTCTGTGTGGACTTGATTTTCAATTTCACATAGATCACATAGATTCACAAATTTCACTTCACACAGATGGGAAGTGGTGCTGTCTGAGAAACACTCAGATTTATACTGTAGGTTTTTGGTGAAGAAGAGAAGAATTCAGCTCTCCACTTTCTGACCTAGGCCAAACAGGATCAGCAGTTCAAATCTAAACTGGTTTCAGACAGGTGTGCAAGCAGAACCTAATGAAGGTTCCTGACCATGCGAATGAACAAAGACCCTCTTGGATGGATGTGGTCTACCATCTGAAAAGGCTGCGTCCAAGATGCCAAAAACAGGCCTTCCTTGTCTTGCCTACAAAAACTAAATGCTCCTAGGGGGAGAAGACATCCACTTCATAACAGGACAGGACCCCATTCAGTCACTGTTACACTCAGGAAAATCGAGTCTGAGCACCCAAACACCCTAGATCATCAGGAAACGTACACTCAGTAGCTTATGAACAAATGTTAAATCTGAGCACAAGAGGTGGGTGAGGCAGGCTGACGTCCGCAAAAGAGTTTGGCTTGTATCTCACACTGGAGCTGGGAAACTTCACCATTATGTATGCCAAATCCAGGACAGGGTAAACCTGCAGTATTTTCTGTTTGACTAATGCACCTGCACTGAGGACACCCCACCTTTACTTTTGCAGACTGAAAAAATGAAGGAAGAGCTGCTTTTCTGTATCGATACACACACATCCAATTGATGGCAATTCACTAGAGCTTGGAGTTATCATAGGAAAACCACAATCCAGGGAAATCCTGTCTTGTTACTAACTTTCCTATTACAAAAAAGCCATGAAAGAAATGAATATGGTGATGAGATTGTGACTTTGCTTATAAAACCTACATACTAAGTTATGAGAA
Organism: Perdix hodgsoniae; assembly: GCA_035772895.1. Taxonomy (NCBI): domain Eukaryota; kingdom Metazoa; phylum Chordata; class Aves; order Galliformes; family Phasianidae; genus Perdix; species Perdix hodgsoniae. Next base: position 4,087,891 of record JAPSGF010000005.1, read on the forward strand.
AGATTACTACTAAACACCTTGTTCTAGTTTCTACTTTTCTTTGAAGCCATTTATTTTATGACACCTACTTCTGTAGATTTTTTTTTGCTTTGCTAAAATATATTAGAGGCCACGCAGAAGATCAAATATCAGCAAATAATGGAATTAAGTTCAAAGGTAAGTTACCTATAATGAACTGATCTTCTCATTTCAGCATTAAGTTCGGGTGTTATACTGGGAGAGAAGATTGGCTTTAAGGTATGTTTTAAATTTCATTGCCTATGAGAACTCAAATGTGTAATTCAAAATTTCAGAACATGTCTTATTTCTAAAGCAAAGAACACTTTCATTCATAAGTTTTATATTTTGTTAAAGTATTTCACTAGATTTGCATGCAAATTATGAAATACAAAACCAATTTAAAGCAGCAAAGAAAATGATTTCGATCACTAAGGGAAATAAAAGAAACTTTTAATTAGAGCATGAAAAGAAAGGAAAAGCAAACAAGAGATTAAACTATCCTCTCTTGATGAATTCCAAAGTTTGGCCTAGAGAAGATTAGTAAGAAGAGGAAAAAATATTTAAGAATGTGTTCATAAAAATTACTAACCCTAAATCTATATCCTGAATAAATTAAACATTCCTAATCTTTCACATCTACTTTCTAAGCTTTACTGCTAAGAGCAGAATGAAAGTTGTAACTAAGATCTTTGGACCAACTGGTGCAAGTTTTTGATTCTGAACACCAGCCAGTAGAAGTTGTCACAGACTCAATGAAATTCTTTGAGTTTTGATATTTCACATTATATAAAGAATCAGAAACTCATTACTTCTATATCTGTTATTTTATGTGTGATCATAATCACAATCCTAAGCAAACACTGAATTTTAAATAATCAGTGAGTTAAATTTACTTGATATTCACAGATTGAGAATCTTAAAATCAAATAATCGTTTGGGTTGTAAGGGACCAAGATCCTCTAGTTCCAACACCTCTACTAAGGTAAGGGTCATTTTCTACCATATCAGGTTGCCCAAGGCACCATCCAGCCTGACCTTGAATACTTCCATTCACAGCTTCTCTGGACAACTGGCATCTAGTTAAGAATTTATTCCTAATTCAATCTAAATCTACTCTCAGTTAAAAGCCCTTACCTCGTGTACTATCACAACATTCCCTAATTCCCCTGCAGAGTCCCTCCTTATCTTTCCTGTAGGTACCTTTAGGTAGCGGAAGACCAATGTAAGGCCTTCTGGAGCCTCCTCTTCTCTAGGCTGAAAATCCTCAGCCTATCTTCATAGGAGAGGGACTCCACCCTCTGAGCATCCTCATGACCATGTTTGAACCTGCTGCAACAGGTCCATGTCCTCATGTTGGGAGTCCCAGAGTGGAACGCAGCTGAAGTCCCACAAGAGTGGAGTAGAGAGGGTGAATCACTTCCCTGGGTATACTGACAATGGATCTTTTGATGCAGCTGGGGATGTGGTTGATTTTAGGAGCTGCAGATGCACTGTGCCAGCTCATACTGAGTTTTTCATTAACAAACACTTCCAAGTCATTCTTGGCTGCTGTCATTCAATTCATCCCCGAGTCCATACTGATTTTTGTGATTTTTCCAATCTGGGTGCAGGACCTTACACTTGGTCTTGTCAAACTTCACAATATTTGCATGGGCCCACCTTTCAAGCCTGTGTAGGTCCCTCTGTATGGCAACCCTTCCCTCTAACCACAAAACATAGCTAGTGGCATGCATGGCAGCATGGCAGCAAACTTGCTGAAGGTGCACTCAATACCGCTGCCCATGTCACTAACAAAGATGTTAAATAATGCTGGTCCTAATATCAACTTCTGAGAAACACCACATTTAACTGGTCTCCAGTTGGACAATAAGCCATTAACTACTACACTTTCAGTCCATTCAGTCAATTCTTTATCCACTGAATGATCAATACGTCAAATCCATGCTTCCAATTCAGAGGAACACTGACAAACACTTTGCACAAGTTCAATTAGATTATTAGGAAAACAGTTCAAGAAGCATACAGTACGTAAAGTATAAAAAGCAATTCAATATTTAGGAAAATAAAACACTTTAATAGGTCTGTATTCTGCCATCATTATTCAAGCCAACGGAGCACTCTGATGTTCATATCTAAGTTAAAACATTTCAGTACTGAAGTTCCACAACAAACTATTGTGACAGTAAATTAGGGTCAATAGTGTAGCGCTCAATTGAAATCTTTCAACCAAGTATGTATCTCACCATACTGTAACATGAATGTATCTCACCTGGCATCTTCTTCATATTAGGAAGAAAATGCAATTTCAGATTTAAAAGTAGACGACCTTTGTCTTCCTTCTCATGTATATGCACACACATGCACAATTTTAAAGACAGGAAAGAATGACAACAGAACTAAACAACTAAGCTCTTCCTACCTTAGAGCTCCAGCAAGCTGGAAGCAGTCGTCGTCAAACACAGAACAGGTTAATATCTAAAAGCAAATGCGTATTCAATACTATTCTGACTATAAAAAGACATAGCCTCCTCATTCTTTTGTGTTCGATTATCAGGAAATGAGAAGTAAATGGGGGTGTATTTGCTAATTGGGTTCACTATCTTGCAAGCAAAGAATGATCCTTCCAGGATTCAAACTAGCTATCCATTTTGCTGACAGAGTTAGATCCCGGTAAACAGATTTCTTTGATTTTTCATTTGAGTATAAGGAAGCTCTCTTTCATCCAATAAATTCTGTCTGGTGATAGAACAAAACAGTTTTACATTTATGGACAGAATATATCTATATTTACATGTAATATTCTAACACCTATGTTTCTGCTCCCATGAGACAAAAAATACTCATTTCCTTTGTTATTTTCTGTTACCTTTTTGTATCATTTTAATGACTGGAATGCCCAAGCTATATTATGATTACATTTTTGCAATTGCTGTAAGAATATTTAAATAAATAAATAAGATCTATTTGCATAATAAAGTCCCGATACTTCCTTACATATTTGATAAGAGTACAAGGTGAATTATGATTATGATGGTACAGTAAATACCTTACAAAACTCCTGACACAAGATTTTAAGAAAATGCGAAAGAGGAAATCCAAGGATAACTTTAGAAAATTATCTAATTAGTTCTCAGAGCAAGTGTGCAGTAACAACAGCTTTAATGCAGCTAAATAGTTTTGCATTGGTTCACCAGTGCTATAATGGATAAGACAGCATGAAAAAAAATTGCCTTCTACCACTGAACATTTTAGGGACCAAGCCCTCCACTGGACTCCTTCTAAGAGATCTCTGTCCTTTTTGATCTGGGGAGCCCAGAACTAGACCTAGTAGACTAAATGTGGCCTCACCAGGGCACAGCAGAGAGGGAGGAGCACCTCCCTTGACCTGTTGGCCATGCTCTTTTTAATGCACTCCCCTGGCTTTCTCAGCCACAAGGGCACACTACTGGCTCACAGCCAACCTGTTGTATACCAAAACACTCAGGTTCTTCTCCACAGTGCTCCTCTCCAGCATGCCACCCCCTAATCTGCTCTGATGCATGTAGTTATTCCTCTCCAAGTGCAACAATCTACACTTGCTCTATAAATGGCAATAATCATCATGTTCTCCCTGCCCAACTCTCCAGTCTGTCCAGGTCTTGTTGAACAGTAGCACAGCTCTTTGGTGTGCCAGCCACTCCTCCTAGCTTTGTATCCTCAGCAAACTTGCTGAGGGCAGACTCCATCGCTTAATCCAGGTTGCTGATGAAGATGTTGAACAAGATTGGATCCAGCACTGACCCCTCGGGAACACCACTAATTACAGGCCTCCAACCAGTCTATGGGTACTTAAGACAACAGCCAATCAGCCAGTTCTCAATCCACCTCAACACCCACTCATCTATTCCAAGTGAGGCTGCCTGGTCTGTAGTGAGATAGCCCTCACACCTACCTGCAACTTCAGTCTCAGAAAAACAGTGCAAAGAGAGTATGGGAAATGTTCATTCTAGTCAGCAAGGAGTAAGGTAGTATTTGCAGTGAGCAAATATAAAACACATACAATTCTAGCATGTAAATATCACCCTTGAAAAAGGACATATTACGAATCATTCCTTTAGGCAACTTTTTGGCTTATGGAATCAGCCAGAGGTACTCACAGACACAGCAAATCATCAACCTATCTCAGTAAAGCAATTAATGTCTGCTTGTGCTATAGCAATTTCTTAAGAGATGTTTCCTAGAATAGTGGTACAATCTGACAGATGTCTAAAGTGATGTGCAGAAAGTCCTGATGTGCAAATACTGAAGCTCAACAAAAATTGACACATAGTTTTTAGATACCTGTGAAGAGAAAACACTACACCAGCAAGATTTTACAACATCTGATAAAATGAGCCACGGTGTTCATCAGTCCAAAACAATTCATTCCAAGGGAAAGAATCCCACAAAATTGGCACAGAGAAGAGCTGTCATGTATTCAGTCTGTGACTCAAATATGAAAAACATGGATGGGAGAAGCAGCTCGCACAACTTTGAAGCCTAGTAACAGCCTCCATATAATTCTGCTTCCCAGATGCACAGTAAGACCTTCATTTTTTTGTGTCTGCCCACTTCTAGTTTCTGTTTTCTTTTTCGACATAAAAGCTCTTGAATTGAAGGATCATCATTGTGTGCCAGAACTACTTGGTTCCTTCAGGACTGCAGCACCGAAGGGCCACTGGCATGATACATCAGGGCTGTGTGTCATGGCAAGTATCGAGTCAGCACTGGATTGGTCTCACTGTGCACACAGTCCTACAATGTAAGCAAGCACAGTCATTTCATGCATGAATTAAGCTTGCATGATAATCAGAAAATTCAGCTCTTTGCATCTTTTAATACTAAAGCTGATACTCAATGCACATCTTTAAGTACTACACCTTCCTTTTCCTTGAACACCTCCAGGGACAGTGACTCCACCTCTTCCCATGGACGATGCACAGTACAAAATGTATAACGACTTTTAGAACTATGAAAACAATACCAAGGTAAACATTTTAATCCCCTGTCAAATAGAGCAAAGATAGATTTCTTCAGACATTTTTTAGTTTTAGAGGAACTTAAGTTTTCCTAAAGAAAAACATAAGAACCTTCAAAAAAAAAAAACAAACCCCCCCCCCCAAAAAACAGCAAACTGTCCCAGATGCCAATGCTACAGGAAGGTACTAATGAAAAGTACATGAACGGAACTGCCACCCTTCACACAACGTAATGAGAGTTCCTCACTGTTGCCTGGTTGAGAGTTGCTTTTTTTGCAGGACCAGTTTGGTTCAATCACATTCTGTACACCTAATTCCTCTCCCAAACTCCTGGAGTGCTAAGTGTATCTTTCTAAACATCTATTACACCACCATTTTCTCCCCATATTTATGTTTCATTAAGCATATTTCCTATATGTTGGGGATGAACAAAAGCTATTCCAAATATAAGCCTTTAATTTTGGATAAAAAATTCTTGAGACTAAAACTAAATACTGACAGAATAGTCTTAGTTGAAAAAACGCATACAGGGATTTTTGTTTCTGGAATTTATTTAAAATTCTCTTTTTGTGTTGGCTGTTTCTTAAAAAGAGTAAATGGCACCATCTGTATAGACCATCTGAACTGAACTGACCCTGAACAGAAACATGAACAGAATGAACCTACAGATAATCCACAGCACTTTGTCAAGCCTGATGGTAGCTAATTTACTTCCAGATTACATGGACAGGCAGTTATTTCCAGAAAACTTTTATGAATAAAACTTGAGAAGAATTCTGTAAGAATAATTCTGTAATTCTTCTGCAAGTGTCCCTTTCCACAGGAACTCAGTCCAAAGCAAAGTGTTCAGCAAAACAAAATGACAAAGAAACGAGTCATAGAGGTTGGTTCTGAAACCAGCATCTGTTTTCCCACTCCTGTCAAAATTGCTTACCCTTATTCCGTGTGAAGTTTGGCTTGCACACTAGCAGAGCCTACGATACAGCGTATCAGTAAATGCCTATGAGAATAGTGCAGGCTGCACAGCCATCTCCAGTGTGTTGGTGTGTCCATTCCCACAAATGCTGCTGGTTCCCCATATGCTACCAGCAGCAGCAAATAACAATCAAAGAGAGGCAGATGAAGAATAATTAAGATGATTAAGAGATAGGGCAAGAGACTGAAAAAGCCTATCGCACATCCAAAAATTCTTAAGGAGATCTTGGCTTGTGTGGCTTCACACCCACTTGATCTTCAACAGCTCCATCCTTTGCCAGCTCCTGGACTGTGGGTGCTGCATACCCCAGGAGGGCTGGCAGCATGATGGGATGCTGCTGGTAGACCTCAACCTCCTGATCTTCTCCAAATACTCAGCTGCCGCTGCACAACCAGCCTCTGCAGTGCTGGAGCTTGTCTGCCCTGCAGGGAAGGCAGGATAACTCGATTTACTCCTGTCAAAGAGATGGGTGCCAAGCCAAGGATCTGCTTCTGCCGAGCCCTTGGCACTGAAATCAAGCCTGCAGTTCTGTCATGCCCTTTCTGTTGCTTGGATTCATGAAGAAAGGCATTTGGACTGCTTCCTCTCCCTGCACAACTAAACCCTACCACCGTGGGAGGCCTGAACCATGCTTTTAAACAGGCTCCCTGCTGCTCCATGTCAGATTCTTTCTTCCTCACCTTCCACAGCAATTTCATATATATTACAATCTAAAACAAAGGGCAAACTCCAAAAATGAGCATCCTGCACACAATTTTCCAACGTTCATAGCCAATTTGCTGTGTTCTGCTAAGAATTCCATGACAATGAATTCAGAAAGTATTACTATGGCATTTGATCCCTCCCCCCCTTTTTGCTCATACCCATCAGTGCCTGTGTACTCACAGTACATGAAACAAAAGGGGGGAGGAGGGGATCCTCAAATTCCAAACTCTTGGTATTTATGCACTTTTGCATGAATTAAATTAACCCAGCTATAATGATCAGCTGACTTTAAAAAAACAATTACTACAGTAGAAACACCAGTGAATGTATTTCGTCACATCCAGAGGGGTGACTGAATGAAAAGTTTTCACTTAAGTTTAATTTCTACCTTAAAATTGTGATTCCTTTTAGCAATGTAAAATAAACAGCGTATTATATTTACTACTTGCCTTATACTATGAATTACAGCGTATTTTTATATAGCGTGATGCTCTGAAAGAGAGCAGTGATAATAGGTAGAGAAAAGTTAAAATTCATAGGAATCTCTTTGCCTTTTAGTTTCTTATTGCTGAATGTACATATGTTTGTATGTATCTGTATGCATATATATGTAATAAATTGGAGGCAGTAAAACAAAGACTTCCTTTGATTTAATTTCAAGAAAAATGTCAAATGCAAAGACACATCCACTATCCTTTCCTAGACATCAAAGCTATTTTCAACAGAAGGGCCCCTGCTCAGACAAAAATAGCCTGTTTCCATACTGCAGCTGAAGTCTGCAAAACCTCAGAGAGAAAGAGGGAAAAAAAATATATAAAAAAAATCAGTTTTCATGGCCACGTACCAATTTCTACAGGATGAAAGATGAAAGCATTTTTGGTTGAATCAGCTAGTATCTTTTAATTAGGAGGAGCATTTCCAAAAGTGTCTGGCTGTCTCTAGGAACACAAATCTCAGTCACTGACTTCTATTTTGCAACAAAAATTATACTACGACTTAGTGACATCTTTCACAAAAATAGGTCAATTTTTCTTTCATAAAAAATGCAGGAAAACATGACTTTCAAATCATTTGGCCTTTTATTATAATATATTACATCCTATGCACCATCTTGATGACATTTACTGTTTCCTATGCAGGATCCCACAGTATATATGAGTGGTCCAAAGTTCAAAGAGGGCAATCATTAAAATTTGACATTTATGTCAATGTGTACACAGGGAGTTTACCTTTTCATTAGCTGCATACTTTTGTTTTTTTTCTAGGGGGAAGAAGCTGAATATGAAGTCATGAAAGACTCAAATGGGTTCTGATCCCAATTAGACTAATGGATAATTCTAGATGATTGCAATTGAGATTACTGGGTAGAGGAATTGATTAAAGATTTTTTTGCTGTTGTTATTTTCTGAGTTGTCAGGAGGTGTTGAGTCATGCTGTGAGAAGTTAGAGTGCTGAACCTTCTGCTGTCATACACAGAAATGTCATGTTATATTACACAGCACACAAAGCCAAGTTAAAAAAAAAATATCTATGTATATACCAAGGTATTTTGGTAAACAAATCCTATCAACTTCATAAATCTGGTTTTCCTTCCAATTTATGTTATTTTTGCTGTCTGATAGTCTCAGTTTTTCACAAGTGCACAAGTACTAACAGATGTCTTTCTCCAGATGAGCAAACTGATTGGAATGCAGTGTATTGTCATATACGTGTATTGTCAGCCAAGATTTAATAGATCATTCTTTTGGTTCCAAGCTGCTTCTTAAACTCCTTCTGAAAATAAACTGCACATGTTGCAGCCTTTCTTTGTTCGGACAGGTTAAAATAGTTCAGTAAACTTCTGCCTCTACTCTTCTCCAAATATTTCTAGTAATTACATCATAACGTACTGAGGGAACACTGATGGTGATGCAATATCCAGTACCTGCTTGCATACTCAAGGGAACAGTTTTTCTTCCTGGCCATGAAGATGACAGCACGAATTTTGCCATGATTTTTACCTTTAACCAGCTGAGCTCAGATGCAAACAGAGTAGCAAGTATGCCACTGGGGGTCCTTGGATGGCACACATCTGGTGTCCCCTTTGGGTGGGTTGGCAAAGAAGAACAGAGCTACTTGAGAAAAAAAAAGTTACCCATGGATCACGTGGCTATGCAGGCTGAAAGTAACTCGCCTATGTGCAGGCATCATTTGGAAGGAAAGCATCCTGACCACGTCCCCTCCAGAGTCTGGAACAAAGGATGCTGGGGATGTATGAGAACAAGTTGACCCACATACCAGATAAAAATTCTTCCTGCAGGAGCCCACTCCTAAGGGAACAGAGGGTGTGGAGATGTTTGGCTTGATATTGCCAGGTTTTTTTGCATTAGTTCTTACTTGGTCTAACTGTAATCTTGTTGTTGTTCTTTAATCCTGTGATTAGAAGATAGGCTAGGCACTCTAAGCCCTTAGAAGGAATTTCTAAAGTTCATGAAGGTAGTGAGCACTATACTTGCGTATTACTTTGTCAGCACCATGAATACAATCAGCTCCCTTCTGTTACATTAAAAGCAAGACCATTCCGTGCAGAAGTGGACATATATTTGAGAAGGGAATCAATGACATAAGCATAATCAGGAGTTTGAGCTCTTATTCAAGCTCGTTTAAGAAGCTGAATTTGTCTGATAGAAGTGGATTCATGATAAACAGTCAAATAAGTTATCTTATATAGCCAATATTTCATGCCTGCAGCCTTCAGAAGCTGTAAGTTGACATGGGTGGCCAAAATCTGTCTCTCCAGGAACAGTTCCAGAAGCAGAAGTAGAAGGAAGCGGCTGAATCAGGCCAACAGGTAGTATTTGACAATACCAACATAATGAGAGGAGTCTTACTTTACAGCTTTCCTGTGTACTGTTAATATCTTTATTTAAGAAGAAGAACAGCAAATATATAAGTTTCATCTGAGATTTCTGCTTTTATGTTTTGCATAATAAAAGCCTGTACAAATTACAGAAGAGTTTTAAACCAGCAGACTAGAAGATGTAACATAAATAAGACTCTTCATTAATTTTCATCTTTGCAGAAAACACAAGAAGGAAAACTACTCAGTCGAGACAAAGAGGAAATTCATACCTTCTAAAATCTTCCAAAAAGCAGATTTTCCCCAATTAGATCAGTACAAGTATCCTCTTCATCTCCATTATGAATTTATGTAATGTTAATCATTTGGACCCTTAATTAAAATAAAAAGAAAAAAAGAGGATTTTTTTTTCCTCTACTCTCTTATTAATTTGATTCCTCACGAATGAGAGGCCATTTATTTCAGTCCTCTATATGGAAAACCACAGTGTAACTCCATGATGATATAGTTCAGACCAGAATACCATATTTTTCCATCTCTTTTTTAGGAACTAATAATCTAATTCAAAATATATTTATCTGAAAAACAACTACTTGCATCTATGGCCAACGTAGTTTTTCTAATAGTTCTTTTACATTAGTCTATATGCATAATTATTACAATAAGTGCAATATAAGAGGCTTTAAATGCTGCCCAGAGTAGGGCAGTGATTTTAAAAATATTTTCCCTGCAGGTAAATGTTTCACTTTGCTCAGTTTCCCTCTGCTCCTTTCACTAACCGATGTGCAGCTTCTAACACTGCAGCTGACAGACACATTTTAGATTTCTGGAAATCTCTTAAAGACAATTACTAAATTTACCCAATGATCCAGACTAGGAACATCCTAATAGGAGTGTGAAAGGCTAACAAGCTAGAAACCTTTGAGGTGGCATCAGTGCCTCACATCTCTTGATGTCAGTGAGTTGATAAAATTGTTACTAGTTCAAGAAGGCACACATCCACGGTTTCTCCTTTCAGACATTCCCTTCAACTAAGGCTAGATGGTTAAGGTCTTGTATTTCAGATGCAGTAAGTAGGCTGAAATGTCAGAATTCACTCCCTGGGAACTTATAAATGAGGCAGTTTTGTGCTGCAAGAAGGACTGAGCTGTTGGCAGTAGGGAAGATTGTCTCATTCCCAACTCACCTATTTCATTATTTATTTTAAAGCAAATACCACCTCCAGCCTTCTTACTACTATAATCTAAGCAAGGTGTTAACAAAAGGATGAAAGGATGAAAGCTTCTTTTAAAGCTTATTCTTTCTTGGAAACATAAAGCATGATGCAGCTATTCTTTGGTTACAAATGATCTGGCAGCACTTAGTTGAGTGGAAAGATGTCCTGCTCCATGTCCACTCCAGGAAACCACTCAACTTTGTGAAAACCATCCAAAGTTTAACTTCTCAGAGCTGGCAGCCTCCCAGCACTGAACTAGGGTCAGCCTCGCTCCCAACCAGACTGATCCTTGCTTCGTGCACTGCCCCACTGACATCAATGGGGTTATTTCAGCTGCAGATACAACTCACTGGGAGCAAAAATAGTAGAACTCAACACAGAGCTCTGTTAATAATCATAACAACAGTATTAATTAACCCATCAGTTTCCACACATATGTGCTTCCTATCAAGCAGAAATAAAGCAGCAGTGAACTAAATACCACCAACATCAGCCATTAAGTGTTTAGGAGAACACACCAATATGAGGATGGACAAATAGTTGACTCTACAAATACCACTTGCATTAATGCTGCCTACTGAAATTGGATGTAAACTAAGATGCTGGTCCTGCTATCTTGAACAAAAAACAAGCATTGTATAAAAGGCGATTGAAGACTGATGCAGAGCAGAGAGTGCCACCTACAGAATTCCTGGCAACTTATATTTCAACACATGCAACACGTTTCCATTTGCAGACCATCTATAATGATGTTTAGTTAGTACCATCTGCGAGACTAAATCCAAGCTGCAATGCACTCAGAAACAGTAACTTAATTGAAAAGTGAAGCAACAACAACAACAAAAAAAGCAGTCAAACAAAAGAGATATTTGAAAAATAATAAAAATAGCTAAATAGAAAATAGGTAATACTATAAGAAATAATCTTCATATTATGAGTATATAATCTTATAAGACTATGAGTATATAGTCTTATAAGACTATAAGAAATAGTCTTCATATATGCTTGACACGGTACTACAACACATTTAAAACTCAGAAAATCTGCAAGAGACAGTACCAGAAGAAAACCTCAGAAGTACTGCTACTGTGATTTTACTTTCATAAGGACATGCAGGATTAAAAGATCTCAATGAAAAGAAGCATGGAAGTTGAAATCTATGCATTTCTTCCTATTCTGCCTCCAATAGCTGAAGGCCATAAATATGCTGTGCAGGAAGGATAACTGGGTGGCAGCTTTCTCAGTAACCAGGGGCTCATCAGCAGCTCACAAACAGATGGCAGGTTAAACAGTCTCAGCTGGTAGGAGTTTTTGCTTTGGCCTTTTCCACTTCCCTTTCATTGTGGTGGGAAGATTTTAAGTAGTCAAAAGATACAACAGGCACTCCTTATCCGCATGCAAATATTTCCCTATCCAGCCTACAAACTGTTGTCATCCATTTAATGATGGCCACAGAGATAATGCTGATAATGTGTCTGGGCTGTGAGGTCCGAATCCTGTTTTAAAATATGCTTTGTTTTGGGTCAGTAATACTCAGGTATTAGGTCTACAACAAACATGCAGAGAAGGGAGTTACGTGGGGGGGGGTGGGGGGGGGGAAAGAGGTTAAAAAAAAAAATTATATATATGTATATTTTGTATCCAGCATTTGTAAAAAGTTTTAAGAACATTTTTGAATGCGTGTGCCATACAGCTTGCATATCCTAAAAAAATCAGACTATTTGGGGCTGAACCTCATCAGTCTGTTCAGTTACGGAGTGTCTGCCAAGGTTTGAGCCAGTAACATATTGCAAGAGCCAGTGCAGTAATTATGCAATCTGATCTCTGCGTGCTACCAAAATAAACTCATAGCTAATGATGGTAGAGCTACCACCATTTAGCAGGTTGAAGATGTGTGCCATATTTAATGCCTTCTCATGAGATCAGTTTCCTAATCTGAAAGAGATTTAAGACAGTCAGAGAGAAACGTGCAGCTACTCTCTTCTGCTGTTTCCAAGCCGCTCCTGGCCACGTTGGGCCTCTTTGCTCCATCCTTCAAATAAACAGAAAAGCTGCTTTCACAGCTCATCTCCAGATACGAAATTACTTTCATGGTGGCTGAGCGCTCCGTGCTACCCAAATTTCTCACAAAAACCATTGCTTTCATTTTCTTGCGCTACTGAGCTGAACAAAGATAAAAGGAGTCAAATCAAGATTATTGATTTAGTGTTATCATTTCTCATTCTTTTTCCTCCTTAGGAGCACCACTGTGTATTTTATACCAACATATGCAGGGGCAGCATTGTTGCAAACAAGGCAGCTTTTTGACTACTTGCAGGCTTGAGTTATCAGCAGCCACCTGTGCTGTACGCTGTACTGAGGAATTAGTGATTTGGAAAATTATCCAATCCATACTATCAAATCAAGGGAAAGATCTACTGTTTGCAATTACTCTCTCAGAGCTTGCTGCTGCTCCTCCTTGCATGTGATCAAATTCAACCAGTGAACTACAGAACTGCCCGTTTGAAACAAGATTTCATCTGGTTTTAAAAGTTTATTTTCAATGCCACAAAATATGATAGAAATATCACAAGGGGATAATTATGATGTTTTTTTCCCCTCTCCTGTTGAAGCTAGTTGCACAACTTCTCAGTTGCACAACTGAGAATTTAAAGTTCCATCCTCAATCCCACTATGCATGCAAACCCAAACAAATAAATAAGTCATAAATGCAGCACTGCAAAATCTAATGTCCTCCATGATGTCAACGATAACAAATAAACAGCACTTTTTTTCCCTACACTTCCTGTAGATGCCTCAAGGGACAACCTCAAAGATTTAGAGCATGAACCTCACTTATTCCTTTCCAACACTGTAATTAGCTCTGGTTCATTAAATATTTCCACAAAAGACAGAAAAGACAACCCTTTCTGGACCCAGAACCTTGATAAAATACTGGCATAGCAAATGGCTCAACATCTATGAAATGCAAGAACACTGGGTTTACAAAGACTTTTTTTCCTTAAAAAAAAAAAAAAAGAGAAAAAAAGAAATCATCACATAAGTCATCAAAGAGAAAACTAAAAAAATCTGAAAACAGTGAAAGCCACAAGCAGCACTTAATCAGTGCAGACAATTAATGTCTAAGTTTCAGGAAGGTAGACTTTACGTTTATATTACTAAGTACACAAATCATGCTTTAGCATGTATTTTCCAACAGACTGGGAGTAGAAACATGCTAACACAGTTCCCTGCTTAGGACAGACACCTCAGGCTGTGGTGAAACATGACCTTTATAGATATCTAGCAAAAAACATTTAAGAAGCAGATATAACATCATGACCTTTTTAGATACATAGCATAAAACATCTATGGGGGAAATCCTACCCCTCATCCATTCTGCCAGAGAAGCCATGGACAGAGAGAAGCTGCTCAGGGAGCTGGTGTTGGTACCAGGATCTGCGGGTTTTACTGAATTCCCAGATGCTGACAATAGTGGGACTGATTACACACAAATTTGCCATCTACATGTTTACCATTTATACTGTCTCTGTAGTTGCGGCAGGCATGTGGGCAACTCCAGAAGTGGCATTTAAAATAAATAAATATCTAAAGCAGAATATATAAACTGTAAAACAGAATATCTAAAAAGTTTTTTAGAGGTACTTCCACTGCACTGACTACAGAGGGCCTATGATTTACTAATCCAAGTTACCTCAGGTCTTGTACCTCAGGGGATGGTACCATTATCATATGTGCTGGTTACCAGAGGCTATTTTTGTTGCTTTAATATGCAAGAGAGTTTGCATTTTAATGGAATTGATATAGGACACAAGACTTCTTCAATCTGTGCACAAGATTTAGCATTTTTTCTGCTGTTGATACATCAAACACTTTTTTTTTCATTAACAGCAAATAATTTTGTAAAAATTGAATTAATTATCTGTCAGAGATTTCCATTTCCTTTTCTGCTATCGTAAAGATAAAAATCAAGGAAGAGTTTCATTATAAGTTTGAGAAATTAAAGATAGGAAGTCTGAGAATGATTGCTGTTGCTTAAAGAAAAATTGAGAGTATCGAAGGCCTGATGAAGAAGGCAGGAAGATGAGAAATTCTTAATGTCAAGATCCAACAGGTCATTTAAGTTAGATGCACATTATTTAAAATTTGTAAGTTAAGTGTTTGGTAGAGCCACAGTGGAGCCAAAAATTACAGCCAACTCCTGAAATAGGGAAATCTGAGACTCTAAAATGATTTTCAATTGAAAGTCAAATAAATGATATTTGTAGAACATGAGAATGAGCAGAGTGATAAAAAAAAATTGCTCAAGGAAGAGAAAGTTACACCTAAGAAGGTAAATGATCGTTTGCCTCCTTTCCAGTATGGAAGATGAAATATTGTCAAAACAGAGGTGCTAGGCATTCTGCAACAAATAGCAAACATCCAAAGCTTCTGACAGAGCTCATCTACAAGTTATCTGAAATATATATACACAATATGCACTCTGCTGCTTCTGCTGCATATAGCACACTGCAGCTATATTTAAAATTAATCCAGAGCTACAGAATCACTCCAGGGAATTACTGACCAGTGGACATAAATGACAGCTCAAATCAGAAAAACAGAACACTTGGAAGATGATGATAATTAAGGAGCTAATCAGATAATGTTTCTGTAAAGAAAGACCATACCTTGCTTCTTGGACTATAGCTCTGTGTCTTCTTTCGTTGGAGAGCCACCCCCACTAGCTGCTCCCCGATAATTTCTATTCCATAGCAGATACTTTATATGCCCTTACAACAATTGCAACAAAACAACTGTTGAAGAATTAGTAGGTAATTTAGATTAGAAATAAAATATCTTGAAAATTATATGGCACTAATATTTTAAAATTAGGTAAATAACCCTGTTCCAGAAACTGTGGTGTTCATTACAGAGGAGGCAGTAATGGTGGCATAACTGAAAATTGGGAAAGTGTTTTTTTAATTTTAATTTTGTTTTTTTTTTTTTTAATTTCTTTTTAAGTTTGGTTAGGCGATGAAGAAAATGTCTCAGAGCTACACACTTAAAACCCTTACAATGTGTCGATGAAGTAAAGAACCTTCTGACATACTTCATTCAGATTGCCAAAATGCAGATAAAGATACCTTGTTTAAGTGAAGAACTAATAATAGAAGAAAACATTGCCACAGTTTAAAAAAAAAAAAAACAAAAACCACAAATTAAAAAAAACATCCAGAAGAGAAAAACAGCAACAAAGAGTGTGATTAAATGGTGAATTTTTATCATGATGAAATGTTAATGACAGGGCATCTTGTGGTACTTTCTAGAAGTGTATGCGGAAAAAGACATACATAGTAAATTTTCAAGTTATACAGAACAGTGAGTTATACAGGACAGTGAGTATTGCTGTAATATAGATTTAACTATTAATATAGATTTAACTATTTGTAAAAACTTTGTCTTTAATTTCCAGCAGATACTATATTCTAAAAACCATTGGAGTGCTTGATATAAAACGCAATATTTTTTAATCAATCCATAATTCTTTATAAATTTGGAAATATTTCAATTTTACCAGTTAAGCATATGAGCTGTTGACTGCATTTTTTTTCAGCTCTACATTTTTTCTTTCAGGAAATTTACCAAAAAATAATGTAGACTTTAACAGCAACAGTAATTAAGATATCAAGATCAAATATAATGAAGTTCCAGACACCAAGCTTTGTCTAACAGTGTGGATTCATCAGTGTGAACTGATGCATACTTTCAAGTTCTTGATTGCCCTCTAAACCCTAAAACTTCTCATTTGGCCTATCCTCACCTTCTGAAAACAGATTTTAAAATTATTTTTTCATTCTCATTCTCTCAGATACTACTTTAAAAATAAGCCTATTTTCAAATAAAATCAAGAGAATAATTAAAATGACCCTGTTCTTACAAGATTTCTAAGACATCTTCAAACTTTAATACTTAATATCACTCAAAAGTTTATTTTGAGCATATATTTTTTAAAAAGTTGCTTCTAGAATGCAAGTTTTGAGTGATTTGTGTCAGTCCATCCCATGTGAACACACAGACACTGTAATATAACTTCTGATTTCTTTGTATGGCACAGCTCTACAAACAGAAAAATTGTCAAGTTCTTGAAATCAGCACAGCAGCCCTACCTGATATACAAGTGTGGAATCATGAGACTATTTCTTAAGGTCAATGCAGCTTATGTTAATGAATACAGAAAGGTTACTATTGTTGTCTTTTGTTGATTTCGCCTCAAAAAATGCAAAGAACAAAAAGGTCACTAAGCAATGTTTCTAAGCTACCTTGGAATTTACTAATCTATCACTGAAGAAAATAAAAAAGGGTTAATAAAATATACTGTAGACATAGAAAATCAGATTAGAGGTGGCATTTCACTGTGAAACCTTCTTTAGACAGAGAAAAAAATAACCCCATAATCAGAAAGAAAAGGTAGTTTCAGACTTTGATCACTAAACAAATATTTACAAACCGAATAAAGCTTTTTAATATGAGCCTGGAGCACCATAACACATCACTGAGGAACACATCTGTGACAGCAGAACTGACATCTAATACTGTAATGAATACTAGATGTAACATTTTTATGAAAACAGTACTTGTCCAGGTCAGTGGAAGATGTTACTGTATATTGAGTTTTATAGACCAAGTCTACAGGAAAGAAATGAGTAGAAGGTGATAATGCAACAAGAAGAGATTAGCATTTAGCACAATGTACTAAATTACCATCTGAGAAATTTTGCATTGCGACAGCGCTATCAAGCTTGGATAGCAAAAGTTTTGAATTAGACGAACTCTGAAATAAATAGAAGCCCACTGATGTCAGTCCAGATTGGCAAGATGGCAAAAAGACAGAAGCACGCATAAATATACTGCTCGCTTTTGGGGAAAACTGAAATGCAAACTAAGGTAAAAACAAAAACAAACAAAACAACAGAACAAAACAAACAAAAAAACACATCAATCTTTTATGATAGAGTTTTGTTCTAAGCAAATGATGAATTCATTTCAAGCCATTATTTGGCTTCTGTCAGTGTCTCAAAACGAACACATCAAAATCTACAAATAAGTCAGATCAACAGTAGAAGTCTGGGGTGATATCTAGGTGATGTAGGGTGAGCATACAAGCCAAAGGAGAAATTTAGAAGAGAAACTTTTACTTCTAATTCAAATCACACAGCCAGGGATAGAGAACCAAAGATGCAGAGATGAACTTTAGTAGCAATTTGAAATATTCTGAAGAAACGGTACATTTTTTTCCCTCAGTGAAATTAGTAAGAAACTAACAATCCTTCTAAATGGATATTTCCATCCAGATATATACATCAACAGAATATGCACAGCATGGATTCTGAGCTATTGAGTATATTTATATGTCTGTGATATTGCCACATCGTGTTACCCTTTAGCTTCACACTAAATTGTCTATGGTATTTGTGTAGTTGGTGACGGAGTGGAAGAAGCATCATCATCTTGACATTTTGGCATTCCTCTTCATTTCTCTTGTCTTTTGTGGCTATATTATTTAAAATGCCAAAGGTTCAGACAACACAGATAAGCTAAATTCCATGAATTTTAATGAGAATACTTTATACTTTAAACTCAAAATAGGCCTCTTGTTTGAGCAGAGAATCAGGTGAAGATAACTGTGCAAAGAGTGAAACTGTTGAATGAGCCATCTGGTAGAATAAGTTTTGAATGATGGTGAACACAAGTTCTTTTCATGAAGCAGCCCTCTGACTCTTCAAGGATGGGTTCATTTATTTCAGAAATGTTGAAACTCATAAAGCAATCTAAGATTTTAATTTAAGGACAGATGCTGCTGGATTTATATGATCATTTTTACATAGGATGTCGAAAAATAGAGATTACAGAATTAAGGAAAATAACTACCCAAGTTGCACTGGAAATAAGCACCACTAATTTATTCACTTTCTATTATATGGAATGTTATGTTTATGAAAAGGAAATTTAAATAGATTTTTTTTAATTATAGGATCGTTTTACTTCAAGTTGAACTTCCTCTTTTGTGTATATATCTGTAAGTGCAAAGATCTGAGACTGAATTTGCTTCTCAAGCAGAATTTATATTGATACCACATATGATGTAATATACAGATGAAGTGTAGTAAGAAGAAATGAATTTCAGGTTTCATCTGCATTTTCATTTCAGTATATATGTCAAATGCTTTGCTTGGTTTAGATAAAGGTCAAGAAAGCACGGATTTTCTTTTTATCTTAAAGAGTTTTTGTAAAGCTGGGAAAATGGAGGTAGAATGATTTAGAAATGAGTTTCTTTCAAAATTCTGTACAGTGGTCCATTTAATTCCAGAAAATATTGTTTAAATATTGAAAGATATATCCTCCGCTGATAGAGCTTTAACTTCTCCGTCTACAAAAAAGAATAAGGGAAAAATGGAGAATATGATCCAGTCTGCCATGAACTATTACATAGCAACAGAGCAGGTACTGAGTATAGCAGTAATGCAGGAGAAGGAAAGTTAAAATAATAATAATTTTGTCTCTCTTCTGCACTAAGATCCTTCAAAGCCACTTCATATTTAGTTGTGGGTACGCACTATTTACTTCAACCATTGGAAATTAAGCACCAGCATGAGTTTTGGGGAATTATAGCCGTTCTTATCATTACATAGTTAAAATCAAGAGAAGAGTTGTATTTATTTTTCAAATTATTTCACAAACTATTATATTCGGCAAAGTTTTTTTTTTTGGTTTTTTTTTTTTTGAGTAAGTGGAAGACTAAACAGACTGAATGCAACTGAAGGTGATCAACATTCCAAAGCCAGCTTACTACGTCTGCATCTGTCTCAAATTATTATGTGACATCTCATCTTTTTGCTGGAACATTTATGTGGCTGATATGCATGTTATTTACCTGCTTTCAAGGTATTGTAATGATTAGCTAACATCCTGGGACAGAAGGGAAGCAGAAAACCCATGTATTAGCTGGACAAAAATCAGTAAAGCACTCTATAACTGATGACGATAACAACTCAACAGAGATTCACAACCACGAGTTATCAAGGTAACAGGGGATGAAAAACGGCAGTCATAACGCCTTTTCCCTCACTACAGGTAAGCATCAAATAAAAAATATATATATTTTTTCGGAAAAAAAAAGTATAAAATGTAAGAAAAATGAGCGAATCCACTTTTATTCATTGCTTATCTCTGCAAATAGGCCTGGATAAAAGTCAGGTGTAGAAAAGTTGCACTAATTATATTTCTAGAAATAATTACCATCACTAACCAAGGCGAATAATAAATGAAGTGACATGATTTCAATGATGATATCCATCTATTAAGCATTAACAAAAATATATTAATTTCGCCACTTATTTCTTCATATATCATTAAGACAATATCAGGTTATTCAAGCGGTCCAGAAAAATGTTTTTCAAAAAGATACTAGTTTAAAAAAAAATAATGAAGTGTGAAGTTACTCTGAACTTGAAGAGTGAAATTAGTTGTGTCAGCATATACATGCTAAAGAGTAACTAATAAATTTGACAAATTCTTCCACAGAAATGCTCATTTATGAATGTATATGAGACATGAACAAGGAGCAAGGAAAAAAAGAATTCAGAGATTTAAAATATAGCATAACTTCTAATTAGACTGGAAACTTAAAAGGGCTTGAATACTTGGTAGAAGTAGTTTTTATAAAATATTTTAAATCAGACAAAATTCTTACTTCCTTATCTTCTATAAAAACTTAGATCAGGAATTTGTGGGTTGAAACTAGATGATCTTTGAGGTTTTATTCAACCCAGGCAATTCTATGGGGGGGAGGAGAATGAAAGTCCTGCATGAAAATGTCTGTTCTGTCCCAATAACACATAGCAAGGTCTCTTCCCAAAGCCCTTTCACAATAGCTTTGCATTGTATCCACTGCAAAATTAGCACACCACTCTGCTAGGCTGGAGCAGCTGCAGCCAGCAACTGAAGTCAAATTTACAAAATGCAGGAATTGGTATTTTCAAAAGAAATATAAATAAAAAAGGTTTTGCATTTATCTCGAGTTTTTTTCATTTTAAAGAATGAAGCTTGGAATGTGGGGAGTCAATCTAAGCAATGATGCATTCTGAATACCAGGTGATTTGATATCATTTGATACTAAATGACAATTTTGGCAAGGGAAGCTTGGAAAGGAATGATTGGGGAGGTTGAAAGCTCTTTCCTGGAAAGGTTTAAAAATAAATTGTCTGCACTAACTCAGTTTGAAGACGTAATGTGAACTTCTCTTCAGCTTGCCTAAGGAAACACCTGATATTTTGGTACAGAAAGAGGTTTTGTCCCTTTTCTGCAGAAATCTGGTGTGCATTTACATCTTCTGCCCCTTCACTCCAACTCTTTATTCTGTCTTTACACCTTTGGTTATCTTCATGATAACCTACAGATGAGAAGCAGCAGCCTTTTCACTTCTGCAGGCCCGAAGTAGCAAAGCACAGGAATTGGCAATGGTCTAAAGCAGTCCCTCTCCTTTCCACTGCATGCTATGAAGCCCTCACACCCTGAAGGTAGGAGATGCACCACTTTGGTTATGCCTATTCAGCATTTTCCCACTGCCTGGTTTTCCCAAGCCATGGATTTGTCCTAGCTAACGTTTAATTCACAAAAGCTAGCATTAGACCTTGCAGAAGTCAGTATGAACACTCCATGGAACACTGAGGTGCCATTTGGTCTGCAGGACTTGAAAACAAACCCATAATCCTTCTCTGTATGAGTCTGACAGTTCTAATATTAATTGGCTATCGTATTGCATCCATGCATGCAGTGCAAGCAATTAAGGCAGAGTCAACAGTTTGACACCTCCAGGTTTAAAGTAAGATCACATGGTTAACTGGGATACAATTTTGTTTTGTATGCATCTAGAAATGGTTCAAATAATGTTTGTGTATTATTATTATTAAAGAATTAAAAATTGTCAAAGCATCTATACCTAAAGTTTCTGACATAAAAGGATAACACCTGGACTTTGAGAATGGTCTTTTTAATGGTGTCAGAAACAACGTCATTCACGTTTAAAACAGTGAATCTAAACAGGCAGTGAACCTAAACAGGCTTGTTCAGGAAGAAGAAAACCAGGTTTCTCCCTGTTTCTCAGGGATAATAGATAAATATTCAGTTTCTTTCTTTATGGTTTTTAGAAGCACAGCTGTACTCAATTAACCTGTTATTACAGACAAAACTATGATACATTCCTGAGTTCAACAATGCAAGAATTTGTAGTTTAAGGACCACACTACAAGAACTTTACATACTGTATGTGACACTGTATCTGTTGCTAAAGATATGCATCTCAGCACTACAAATTGTCATTTTGAGAGTAATGCATAGCAGGGAACAACAATAAAGAAGGAAAAAAAAAACCACTACAACAGTGTAAGCTACAATAATAGAGTTTAGGATGTAATCACTTAGCTGCTGTCTCTGACCACAGTGGTAGAATACTACTTTCCAGCTGAGTTTACTCTCTGAAGGTCATTAGAGATGTGTACCAATAAACATGCACTCTGCTATCAGATTAGCAGACAAAACAGTTTCCATAGCAACCATTGGACAAGAGAGCTTGCCTGAATTCAGCATTAATTTAAAATATTTTTTTTTCCTCCCTCAGTCTCCTTGGAGTCAGTACTGTGGAACACAAGTGCTTGCAAGCTCTCTAATCTGCGGCTGCCTTTGAAAACCCATCCAATGTGTGTTGAAGCTGAGCCAATTAACGTTACGAGAATTGGGTAAATTGCAGAGAATCTGGCAAGGCTGTGTTTACCAATTAGGGTTTTTTTTATGATGCAAATGTTGCACACCATGCATCAGGAATAAAAGCCAGCTATGCTGAATATGAAACTGTTAATTGCATTTTTCAGAGACACAGCTACAAGGTGAAACTAATCATACAAATGATAACTGGGTTTTACCTCCTACGGTGCTTTGGTATTGCACTTTCACTAATCTCTATTAAAATAGCTCATAAATCTTTACAGCAACAGAAAATGCAGACTTTAGTACACCCTTATGAATTTTGGGGACATCAGAACGATGGAAATTAGATATGGTTTAAAGGAAGGAAATCAAATTATTATTAATAAACTGTGACTTTAAAAAAAAACACAAAATACGCATTTCCTACAAGACAAAGAGAATTATAATCTATTCACTTACATGGAAATCCTCCCGATAAAAGTGTCTGGTAAAGATGTCAATGAGTAAGAAGTTTCCCTGATGAATCAGTACAAATGAAGATAGGGAATGGAAAATTGCTCAGATCAAAACTCCTCAAGGAAATAAGACAGTGCAGAGAAGTTTACTAGATACTCTACAAACAGCAGGAAATTCCAACATACAAGGCCCCAGGCTGCTCATAGGATTTGGGCATACTTGAACCTGAAGATATTTTTGAAAGGAGTGAAATACTACTAATTTTTAGCATTATAAATCAGTGTAGGAAACAGCAGAAAAAGGAAATAATTTAAACCTGATATCTGCAAGGATAAAACTCACCTTAGTCAAGCAATCAATGAGAAATATCTAGAAAAAGACACAGATTATATCCTTCAATAAAACTTCTCATAGTGTAGCACTATTCAAGGAACACATAGAAATTTTGTTTGAATTACGTTCTCCTCATAAACTTCTCAGTAAGGAAAATGTCCAAGCAGATTAGTTTTCTACTTTTTTTCTCCTGTAGTGAAATTTATTCAGTAGATAAAAATACCTTATTCCACATCTCTCGAATATTTAGAGGAAAAAAACACTTTGAACTGCTTTCTTCTACCAATAAACCACAGATATTGGCACCAACACTACCACTCTCATCCATTTGCAAGTCAGCAGTAAATTACAGATGCTTAACTAATTCATGGTTAAAAAGAAGGTATTAAAATTATTATTAATTACAACTTCTTTTGTTTTCTGTGACAAATTGTGTTAAACAGTGATGATAAATAAATCCGGAGCCTCAGAACATTTGAGTAAGTCAGTTTAATTGTCTTCAGGTTTGATAAAGACTGCAGTAATTTTGCGACTATAGTCCTAAAGTGCTCTTTTAGAAACTTAAATCTGTTCTTTGCTTAAATTATTTGTTGTTGTTGTTTTAAAAAAAAGATCTTTTTCCTTCTGGAGGTGATTTTCATACCATGCTTTCCTTAATTATGTCAGTCAAACAGAATTAGAAACAGATCCAAAATCTACTGTCATCAATTACTTAGTGATAAAATTGCCCCTGTGCTTACACCTTTTGTTTTCTAGAAAACAATATGTGAAGACATATTTGGAGAGCATAAATATTTGTTAAACTAATGTATTTTGTTGTCATCATCACATGTACATGACACTTAGCAAAAGAAGAAAAGCATCAGGCAGAGAGGGGTTTCAAATAGTGCATTTAGAGAAGAGGATCAAAGTAAATGCTGCAAAGAATAACCACAACTAGAGTAAAACACTAGACAACTTCAATTGAAAGTGTCATGGCTTAAAGTAACAAGATAATAGGGTTGAATAATGCAAATGACCATATCCCATTTGGGTTTGCACTACAAGAGATCCTAAAACCACAGAAAATTAGGAAAAGGCATTGAAGGGGAGATTCTTGAAGAGATTTTCCTACAAGAATAGAGAAAATGAGGACAGCTGGGAACCTTGAATGCACAGCAGGATGAGGGGCAAGGGAATGATTTGCTCTATAATAAGAACCGGGGGAAACAGTGACAATTGTAGAAAGTGCATGAAGAAAACTAGCCAGGAATGAATGGCCCATGTGTTTTTGAACTGCGCTAGCAATCAATCATCTATTTTCCAGCAAAAGACAAAATACACATTTGAATCGCAACTGCTCCCAGAGTGTGCTCAGCCCAGATCGGTACGGCATTAAGACAGCAAGAGAAACTGTCGGACCTGATAAAACGGTTATTAGGAAGGACTAGTTTTTGTGTGCTTCGGGACACAGATGGGTCATGTCAGAAATAAACTGCTTCTGAATGACACGCTCCTCTTGCTTCTTTTGTGTACTTACTTGAGATTTTCATATTCTTGGGTTGATTAACAGGACACTAAAAACATCCAGCACCACTGGCACATACGGCTCTGAGCTAAAGGTCTGAATTCCGTTCGGAGTTTTCTTCTAATCAGGAATTTAGTGCATGTCTGTTCGCTCCTATTGTCCCTAATGTTCAAAGGCACAGATTTGTAAAATTTATTTGTCAAGAACTTAGCAGCTATTCAAACGTGGCCAGAAATCATTTTGATTTCTATTGTTGCAGTGCATAAATTTGAAGACCTTGGATCGTGGGCAAAAAAAGAAAGAGGAAGAATTAAAGTAATCGAGATAATAATCAATGGATAACAAAACACAATTGTTACGGAGGGTTATAAAGCACTGAAAAATCTGACTGATTATCTCTGCAAACAAGCTATCAGATTGCTGGAAATTGTTGGATGCTATTGGGAAAAGATAACTTTGCAATGAATGACAAAATTTTGATCTGTCTTTTGTCACTGAAGTTGTAGAGAGATGAACAACAAATCATCTGATTTTTAAGAAGGAAATCTCACTTTTAAATTATTTCTTGAACACCAGTCCAGTATCAGAGTATAAGAAAACTTACACTTTTGAATAAGGCTACTTGGCAGCAGGAAACAACCAGGAAAGTTAGAACATGAAGCAAGTATTACAAATTATCATTTTACAGTTGTAGGAAGTGAGATGCAGGACATTTCCCAATACTTAAACGATCATCTAAGAATAATTCATATGCTCATGTAATAAAATCAAGGAAGCAATTTAGGCCAGAAGATCACCAAGATTAAATCTGGAATCTTTCAATAATTATCTCACTTTTTTTTTTTTTCTCCACAGATGGATTCATTTGCTTTTCAATTCTGTGGTGTTTTTGTGGTTTTTTTTTTTTCCCAAATACGAAAACATGGCTTTGCACATTACCCAAGAACCACATAAATCCAATCATTTAAAAATCATACTGCAGAATAGAAATGTCACCACATTCAGAATATACCTGTGGTCAACAGACATACAAATGATGCCTTCCTAGAAGATTGCCTGGTACTAAAAAGAAAAGAAGAAGAGGATAAGGAGGAATATAATAAACATTAAAATGATATCTGGTCAAACACTTGGCTTTTTCTTCCTTCTGAGGATACACTACTCCTTGCTCTTGATGTCAGTTAGCTGGACTCCTACAGGTGTCATAGAAAGGATTCAAAACCATAAAATAATTAATCTTAAGTGACTCAACAGGAAGAGGTACCCTGTATTTTTAAAGAATTCTGAGAAAAATAGAACTATAATAGTGATTAGGAGAAATAACACCATTATTGTCTTCAGCTTCAGAGTTTGAAATCCCAGAACAATAAAGTAGGTCTATACATAACCAGAAGTAGAAATGCATTCTAAGTATATTGGAAATATGAATTCCTGCTTCTATGTTAAACAAGGAACTTCTCCAAGTTATTATCATCAAAATGTTTTCTCCATCCCAACACCATGGTGACTGCAGCATTAAAAATAAATACTGTCTATAGAGAGATAAATGAAGATATGAATGTGGCATTCTGCAAGCCACAGCCAATAAAATCACTGAAATTTGGATTGAAATCATATGTAAAGAAAACTCACTGTCATTTTTTCAACAAGCATTTGAAATGCAACTACCACAGAAATTGAGCTACATCAGCACGAGTCAGTAATACCATACCTGTCCTTCCAGAAACTGACACAGTTTCAATAAACTTCTATAGCTGACTGGAAGTCCAGATAGTTTCCTTTTACTACAGTCCAGTCTCTAGGGGTTGTAGTTTCTTAACCTTGCAAAATGCATCAGTGATAAACCTTGTCATTAAAATACCTAGACACTCTTCTTTTGTCTAAAACGAATCTCATTTCCATGCTACTTCTGCTTCTCCCAAATTCTCATTTCCACTGAGTTAAATTTTTATTTTCTGAATTTAAAATTATGGTTGATATGCACCAGAGTAACTCATTACAGCTCCTGAAAAAAAATAAACAAAACCACCCCCCAAAAAAAGAAAAAAGAAGCTATGGGCTGTAAAATTGAAAAGAAGCCTAAAACTAGATAATTTCTGAGCCATTAACTATTAGGATTTTTAATCTGACTTGTGTTATTGTGTGTACTATTCTATCTGTGAAAAGTTACTGTAACCCTAGAGTCAAAAGGAACTGTTCTATCAGTACAGGTCATTGAGACCTCCAATGAGAGGAAGAGCAATCAAAGTACAGGATGAGACTGAATAGCGTACAATTTACAACACAAAGCAGTAAAGTGTTCATAAGATTTCAAAATAATCTGCTATACAGATTTAAGGTAATACAAAAAAGAAGTTCTGGTTTATTCCTGTAAGACTTTCACAAGTGGAGCTTGCAAAATTCACTCATTAAATAGAAAAGCTTCAGTTCTCTGAGAAATAAGAAGGAAAAGAACATTTTCACTTGTGGATTGGAAGTAAATGAAAAGAGGTGATGCAAGAATGTCCTTTAATCTATATTCCTACACTTCTATTACTGTTTTGCTGTTCACTACCCCTAATGGTATGGTTATCAAGTCAAAAGTAAACTCTCATGTACAAGATACATGAAGACTGTCAATTTTCCAAAGATTGAAAGGCATAAACATTTTGGAGAGTGCAACATTAATTTCCCCAGACATTTAAAGTTGTATAGAAAAGTGCAGGGTTAGCCTGCAGATATGAAATGATTGAGGGAAAAGGTGTAGACAGCTCAGATACCACTGTGAACAGTGGGATCTAGCAGTGACCTGTCTCTGAGCAGGAAAGGATGCATCAAGTGCAACTACAGTCTCACTAAGAGGTTCTGCCAGAACACGTGACAAGTGATTTGGTTGTGTGGATTCACTACAGTTGTATGTATTCACTAGTTTGAAACAATCACAGAAGATAAAAAGCAAAAAACCACCCTTGCTAAAAGGACCTCAAATAATCTGTGCTCGTGTTCAAGTGTTAGTATTGATAGCTTATAGAAAGGCTTTGGTCTGTTTTTAGAAGGTGCCTAAGTATTTTAATCAAATTTATAATAAGTTCAGTAAAGATACAGCGCTTAAGGAGAAGCGTAGCTACTGACTTTGCACATCTTTTGTATAATATCACTGAACATCTTTTGGCCTTAGAAGAGGAAGATGTATGATGTAAGTACTGGGAATTCTCGGCGTATATTTGGAATAACCATAATTAGAAATCTGTAATGTTAATTATACAAACAATATTTTTTTATTCCATTCTCCTCAAAACTGTCTGTGAAATCTAAGTAACATCACAGGAATGAAAGAATGAAAATGTATGTTTAAATAGACTGAAAACAGATGTACAAACTAAAAAGAAACAACAGAATTTTCTTTCATCATTTTCTTTCACCTTTTTCATTCTTAAAATTTCTTCTCCAGTAACTGCACAGTGCACAGTAATGACTGCTAGAGCAGCTGCTCAACAGCTGTAAATGTATTTTCTAACAATGGTCTTGAGATTCTGAAAGAAGCAAGCATGACATTCCACTGTCCCAGTGTAAACACACGTTATGTTTCTTGGAGATCTCTAAAGTTTGGGAAGAAATGCTTCCTGATAAATGCCTCCCTCATGCTTCCCTGTGTCTCAGCCCAGGCAGAGGTGGGAGGCATGACATTCTTCATGGGTCCCTTCCAAATGAACTGTTCTAAAGCCCAAATCTCCTGGGGCAACGTGAGGGAAAGAAAATGTCATGCTCCCAGATCACCGGGGCTTCACATCAGCTGTAGTCATGTTTGAAAGATGAAACTGTCCTCTTTGAGATACCTTCAGGACAGCTACTTTTGAGTAGCCAGGACAGGTTATTCAAAGTCAGCATCACAGAAGACAAGTTGTTATGATTCACAAGATTTGTACTTGTTCCTGCAACCTGAAGTTATTTAAATATATATATATGTATGTATGTATTCTGTAACAGTTATAAGATATCATACCTGTTGAATCATTATTTGAGAAGCACTGTGAGATTTAATAGCCCCACGTTAATCCATCCCAAGAGGACCTAAGGTGGAAACAAATCTACTTAACCTTTTATAATGCTTCTGTCCAATAAACCTTTCCTCTACTGGTGATATGATAAAACAATCATATTTTGCCAGAGGCTCATTTTGTTCCCCATACATTTTCTGCCCTCGCTGAAATAAACACATATAAGTTAAGAAGTCCTCATCAATCCCCAAATTTCAGAAAGTGACTGATATGTCTGGCACCTTATAAGACATGCCAGCATTCATTTCACTTCACTATTTGATTTGTAGTACTGAATACAATAATTCAAACATACTCATTCTCACCAGTGCTATGGAGAAAGGAATGGACCTACAGTCCTTTAATGAAGGCTCAGTTAAATTCCTGCTACAGCTACAAATATTTCTTCAACCAAAAAAAGGAAAGATGGTAACAGCAAAAGAAAGGAAACTAGAGGATAAAAATCATTCATCAGGCCAAATCTATTTATGTCTAGAAGAGATGCAGTAAGCTTTAAGAAAAATTCATATAGTAACAGAGATAAAGATCAGACAGAAACGCAAATAAAATATATTTTTTTCAAGTATGCATGACCAAAGTAAAGCTTTCTGGGTCCCTTCCAACCCAGGATATTTTGTTCTATGAGAAAACCTCCTATGAATCCAGAACAAAAAATTTCCCTTCAGTTTATTTTCTGTTGTATTGCTTACTTTTCCATTTCACTGACTTTGGTAATGGAGGCAATTGGTCGTTATTGACCATTTATATGGGGGTTCGTTGGCAGTAGCATTTTGAGAGAAAAAGTGCCTTTCCAAAAGATCCTGTGTTGCTTTAAAGCATGTAGCAGTTTCAGTATGCCAAATGTACGTCGTGCTGTGAGCCATCACAGCAGTACACAGATATTGATTTAGATAGAAACCAGAGGGCTGGGGAAGATAGAAAGGGCACAGTGTGCTTTTTGATGTGTATGCATTATTTAGCTTTCATAGTTTCATCTGAAGTTAGTGTCTATTTAGATAAAATTATAGAATCGGTATCACTGCGGTCAATACAGGTACATCAAATTACTTCAGAACTAAAGAAATACAGATGATACAACTTATTTGCTCTTACAGCTCTCAAGAAAATGGCTTTTAGTGATGATCTATTTTTGCTTCTATTCAAACAATATACCTGGAAAAAGTATTTCACCATATTGTGAAATACAAAGAATATTAGTCTTATCTGCTTGGTTCACAAACACGTACAATGGGGAATTCTACCATGTAAATTCCATCGATGCTAATACCAAGAAACCTCAAACGATTGATCTGAAACAACTAATTGAAGTTTGAAATTACTAAGATGTACCAAAAATTGGAAGCATAATAAAAAAACAACCAAAAAAAGGAAGATGTAGTCAACAAGTAATGTAATGAATTAGAAGGTCACAAGAAATAATACATTAGTTACCTGGATTAAAGTTCTTTTTTTTTTTTTTTAAACTGTTATTTCCAAGTTTCCATATATTGTATTTTACTGAAATAGATTAAAAAGTACACCCTAGGCTCAAAACTAAAAATCCAAATTGAACAAACTTGCTCGGTACAGCCCTTTTTCCTTAGAAAACTGCCATAAAAATCAGACACATAACTCTTTCATTCTTTGGTGCAAGATCTGACCCAAGAAATCACAGTATTTACACTATTTTATGAGTGATATAACGTGCAGGAATGAACAGGAGCAAAAGCTGAGACCTTCAGAGGCCACAGAAAGGTATGTACTTAGAGCACCAGATTTTGCAACTCCTACCACACCTGTGTGTTAGCATAAGACAATGAGGGAATGACTGACAAACATTAGAATTTCAGAATACGTCCACTGCCCTTTTATTCATGTGTGATCATCAGCTACCAGGCATTTGTATGGAAACAGTCTAAATTAACACAATATCTAAAGAATTGTTTTGTGAATTATAGACCATACTAAACCACTGCACAGTATTGTATAACAAGCTGGCAAATAAATGTATTCACATGGAAACATTTATTTGGGTTAGTGGTGCAGAAATATTGACTTCTGAAAACACACAAGCAGATGATTCTTACACATTAGCCAATGAGATTTGAAAAATCTCTAATAATGTTGAGTAGCCTTTAAAGAAAATGAAATGCTTCTTGTTATATTTTTCTACCAGAGTATTCAGTAGATTTTAAAATTTAGATTATGGTTCACCTCACATATAAGTTCTCTTTTCAAGGAAAAATACGCCAACTACATCTGTCACAGGTATCATCACTACTTGGATAACATACATTCATATCATAAGGTAAAGACTGTATACATTTAGTAAAACATTAAAAAAGCCCAAATGAATATGATCATTTATAAAGGCAAACAATTTTTACACTGACAATTAACCATAAACGTCAGAAGAGCAGGAGTGGATGCAATCCTCCAATTTTGCATGGTGTAAGGAGAAACATAATTTATTCAAAAAAACAAAAGTTTTCCACATGCCATTAATGCCAGCCATTGCATTTTAAAACACCGATGATACCTTATCAGCATGTTATTCTTCTGGGCAGATTTAAATCTTTATATTTTAAATTAGAATTCTGCCTTTATTATACATGTTGTTATTTATAACCAAACGTAGAAGTGCACAAATAAACAGAAAACATACATTTTGCCATGGAACTGCATGTGAAAAACATTGCTCTACTGGCTTATTTTCCATTAACCATTTTCTAATTTAGAAATCCCTTGAAGGCCTTAGCTAAATTAATGACTTAATATCCAGCAAAACTTCAAAATGACATTTAAATTCTATTTAAATAATAAAATATTGCTTCTCTCAAAATTTAAGTCACATTTAAATCACATTTTATCTAAAATAACTAAACCCCACTCCCCCCCCCTCCCCAACAACACACATAGACCCCAGATCAGATCTTTTCCAAATTACTGGCAGAATATTTGTGATAGCAAGCCAAAGCCATGAACCTTACACTGAAAAATAACACCTAGTGAGACAGGCAAGTGAGGACTGGCAGACCATCCCTTAGACCATCAGCCTTAGACCTTATAGAAACAATGAGAATGGACAGTTTCCCAGTATCATTATTTGGGGGCCGATGTCCAGCCAGTCTTTTCTGTGCACTTTTCCTGCTGAAAACATCACAAGAACAGCTGCTTTCATAGGATTTTTCATGAAGTCTCAGGGGATCTTCTTGTTATGTTACTGCAGTATTCTGAATGACAGTCAGCCAGCAAAAACAAGAACAAGATCCAAAGAGAGGAAAGTACGGGGATAGGGGCATAAAAAGACAGGGAAGTAGAAAGGAAGATAAAGAAAAATGGATTACAAAAATAGGAAGGATCAGAAAAGATCAGCAAAAATATGTTGTAGAACTAGAAAATGAGGTGAAGAAATTTAGAGGAAAGATTTTTTTAAATGAGAAAAACAAAAACAGACAACATAATGCAGAATTCATTCAAATAGAAAGCTTAAACATAGGAGTTACAATGGAAGGACTGAGAGAAGCCGATGTGAAACTTGCAATAAAATACAAGAGATGAATACAAATCAGATGCTGCCTAGCCAGAAAGACAGAGTAATCAAATGGTGAAGAATAAATGACGTTCACAAAGCTAAGAACACGTGTATAATTTTGTTTTCCATTGGTAATGGAAACATGCATTGAGTTCATAGTATCCACTTATATCTCCCCTAAAATATTGCAAGAGAAGGTTGAATTTGCCTGACAAGCAATAATTGATTCTTGTATACTGATATATTTCACTTTTTCAGTATGTTTCTTTTATTCTTTGTCATGACACTGACATAAAGCTCAAATGCACATGTACAAACACAAAGTCTACAGGCATGTACAAATGAAAAGCCAAGATGTGTTTGCTTTTCTTTGCACAGCACCCAAACTGTAACTTTACAAATATTAATACTGTATAAATGACTGCAATGGGAAGACAACAGCGAGCCCATACCAGCAAGGGGACTGCTGCTGACACTGAAGCTGCAGTTAAGGTTTGACCCTGCTGCTTTCTGAGCACTGGGAATCTCCTGTGCTGGGACGAGAGGCAGCCACAACCGTGAGTATACAGATAGGAGAGGAAAGAGATGAGTCAGGATTTGAAAAGAGGAGTTTAAAAGGATTTAAAGGTAGCAGCAGTCATTGCGCGCATTAAGCCTGAGCTGAGGGCTACGGATGTCAGACAGAAAGCTTTCCTTAGCAACTACGACCTCTGACTCAAGTTCTTTTACATCCAGGAGGTCAGGAAGGATTATGGTTTGGGAAGCTGAGAGATTGAAATCTTGCTATGCAGGCATTAAAACTCTTCTCTACCTCCGCTGTGGCAGCCCAGTTGCAGCTGTGGAGTTTCCAGCCAGACTGCCAAGACCAGGCCAGGAGAGCACGGCTGTGTGCACACAACCTACTGTGGTTTTCAAGCTAGATCACTGTTTTCCCTTCTCCTTTCTATTGTTAATGAACATAGCACAGAAAAAAAAAAATCAACACATTCCAGTACCCATCTAGTACTGCAGTATTTCTATAAAGTGATCAGGACCTCTGGACTCTTATAACTGAGCTAATTATAAGGCAGTATTTTGACTACTTGCTGAAATGACATTCCTCAAAAGTAAGCTCCACCTTCCCTCAATGAACATTTTAGGCGGAGAACCGAAAACATTTCGTAAAAGATAAAATATGAGTTCACTGGGTAATAGTTCTTCAGTCTCCACTTAATAAGATGCCAAATCTTAATAAGGCTCATCTTAATAAGATGCAAAATGCTATGTTTTCCTCAAGCCTACTCTTTTCTTGCTCCATTCACCCTAAATCCCCAAAACACATATGAATAAAGTTTAATGACAGTATGAATAAAAAAGTGAGTCCAAGTATGATTCCCATATGTTTTTTTCTCATGTAGTTTTCTAGAATTAGCTTCCTAAAGGAAATAGGATACATTACAATTTCTAAATCTCTTTTCCATCTTAAAATATTAAAATATTGCTAATACATGAACTGAGAGGGTTATGTCTATTTTTACTTGAGAGAATGTAGATAAAAGGCACAGCATTTTTCTTTCTGTACTGCTTCACATGCACATACACTCCTTTCCTGTGTTGTTTTAATCTCAACTGGAGGTGACTACTCATTTGTAAAAGAAAAGAGGTTAAGAGGCACTAAATAAAGATGACAGATAGCTTCATAAAATAATTTAAATTACTCTGAAAAGGAGTGGGGTAGAAAACAAAGATGACGCTGTTTACAGTAACAATATTTAAAATGTATTAATTAAACCCAGAGCAGAACTACAAAAGAGAGAGGTGCTTTGAAGATGGAAAGCTCTGAATGCCACAGGAAGCTTTGAAGTTTCTCAGTTTCCTTTGTTTCTCAGTCATAATACATGAGGACACTCTGCAGTAGCTAAGCTTTAACTTTCAAGGGACCTTTTTCTGTTTGTTCCACCATTAATGAGAAAAAAAAAATCATACCCTGCTCTTGCAAATCTTTAGAACTCATGGCAGAGAGATTCACCGCTGCTGTGAGAGTTTCTGGTTCTTTTTTGGGGAGGCTATTTCATCTATTGAAGGTTACTCCACAGTCAGTTGTGGCAAATATATGCTAGATTCTTGCAGAAATTAGTCACCTAGTACAATTTCAGTTAAACTAAGGAGACAAATACAGCTGGTTTCAAACAAGCTCTTAAAACTGAAAGTAAAAATCTCAACTTCACATACAGCTACTTGATTTTTTTTTTTTTCTCCTTTGGTTTATCAGAAAATTATATCAAAAGCAGGCAATATTGTCTAGCAATACATTCTTCACGTGTTTAGAACAGAAAATACCAGGAACTGAAAAAGAAAGAGTTTGGGGAGAATTTTTACTTCTAGATGATGTCCCTAGCAGCAGTTGATTTTAATATCTGAATATATTGAATCAAAAGGTGAACTCCCATACACTCACACGTTTCTTGGCCTGACCCAATGGGGGGAAAGAAAAAAAAAAAACCTTCACTTCTTACATATGATTCCTGCAGAAAGGCAGTTTC
Source organism: Perdix hodgsoniae (assembly GCA_035772895.1). Classification (NCBI taxonomy): domain Eukaryota; kingdom Metazoa; phylum Chordata; class Aves; order Galliformes; family Phasianidae; genus Perdix; species Perdix hodgsoniae. Next base: position 4,122,738 of record JAPSGF010000005.1, read on the forward strand.
TCCTTCTCTTCCTCCATCCTACTTTGTAGCTTTACATAGATCAGTCCCACTAAGTGCATTATCTCCAGAGATAAAGCCATCGCATTGTTATGCAAACATGCAAATCACCACTTCCAGTTGCCATGGTTTCAAATTGAAACTCTTGCATCCTTCTATCACGGCCCAGAATTACTTATTTCAAAAAAATAAAAAAAAGAAAATGCAGAAAGGAAGCTACTAGGGAACTAGTTTGCATCACAGTAGGGAAATTTAAGCAGCTTTATTTTGTAGAGGCCTAAATCCCAGGTATGTATATATATATTTTAACTTCCACTAGAACTTCTCTTACTGTATTTGGGTTTTATTAATTAAAACATTTTTACATATACTAGCCAGCACTGCCTCTAATTGAAACCTTAACGAAAGGAAGGAATGTCAGGTTCCCAGCCATAACACAACCCCATTGGGAATGTTCAGCCTTCCAGTTCTAACACTCAAGGAAATAGTGCATTAATACACTCAGAGTAGCTTTACATTAAGTCCATTCATTGATTGCTTTCACATGGAATTAAGAAAAAAAATACTACAGAAATGAAGTCTAAGCAGAAGCAGCATGGAAGCCTGTGCTGCCTTGGCCGGAACCTCCTGTAACCAGTGGGAATGGGCTAGAGCAGCACAACCAGGTGACTGTTCCAGCTTTCCTGGCACTGCCAGCACTGGATCCATGGTTGAATGGACGTGGACACGTCTCTTGGAAAGAAGAGGAAGATCTCAAATTTTCTTGCATAATATTAGCCAGGAGATATCAGCTGTTTTGAATATCCACTAGCATAAAGTAGGTCCAGAAAAAGAAAATAACCACTCTCTTATGTTTCAGAAATCTGCATTTCATCACTGGGCAACTCAACAATGTTAGACTTCTATCTTTTTGTGTTACAGGAAGAGGCTGATTTTCTGAAGACCTCTATAAGCCAAAGAAAAGAAACTTCTACACAAGGCAGCTCAGTCACAGCTCAACTTAGACACTGCACATTATCCTCTGGGGATGCTTCCAGACTTCGTTATATAAATCAGGCGGTTTGAAGTCTAAAGCATGGAATGGATTTCAAGAGCTCGCTACTCCATGTCATAGGAACACATAGAACAAACCAACAGTGCAATTAAACTTAAAGGTCAGGTTATACAGGACAGCTCAGGTTATGCTAAGTCTCAAAACGAAACCTGGAGGACCTTCTCAAAATTAGGGAGCCTAGACATAGCTCTCTGCAGTAGTTAACATGGAGAAGCTGCTGCTGCCTGTACAGATGTGCCTGTGATGGGACAACACCTTGTTTCTGGTGTCTCTCCTGCCTCAAGCACCTGAAATTAGTATTTTGTTTGTAATTCATCTGACATAGGCAAAAATAAAATCAGTTACCTGGGAGTTAATAAAACCCAGATGTTCTACATCAAGAACACAGAATCTGAACTCATATTTAAAGTATTTACTACACAAGAATGCTCACTGTTATCTTCTTTCCCCAAAATTAATATTTATCATACTTAATTAAACTCTCTCACATCCATGTATACTTCAAGCCTGAATACTAAATGTTATTAATAATTATGGGTAATACACTGATTCATGCAAACACAAATCACATATCTCTAGAGCCCAAAGAGGTAGTCAGTCTTCATTACAGGAAGTCCCAAGACATGAGCTCTCGCACTCCTGATTTTATGGAAGATTTTCAGTGTGTATATGCCTTCATTCAATAAGTTAAAATAGCATGTAACTTCACATTACTTTGAAGCCCCTTGTGGATTTTTTTCCAGCAGCTTGAGGGTAACCTTTTCACCATTTATGGCACTCATGTTCTGCACCTTCATGTCAGTGCCAAAAAAAGAGAATCTTTTTGTTAGCTGTAATTTTAGTGTCAAAAAGAGATGTGATCCCTTTGTCCACTGCTGAGACAGCAGAAGATTAGCCCAGAAGGAGTGACAGTTCCTCCAATGATCTCAGAATAAACCATTAGTTTCCAGCACAAATGGGCTTTCAGTGGTCATTTTATGATTCCTATATTTTGTTTTAAATAGAAATAGGTCACATTTTTTCACCTATTTTATCTCATTTAGGGGTGCCACACAGACTAAACAGGAATTTAGACTCTTTGACAACAGTCCAGTCCAAGTGGTGTTATCCTTAACAAGCCTCTAAAAGAAAAATGTTTAAGTCTTTTATGAATAAAAGTACTGTTTTGAAATAAAAATAGCAGCAATTAGTCCTCACAGTTTTGTGGTCACAGAGCCATTGCTACATACTAGAGCTTTCTATCATCCCTTCTGACTTGCACCCAATTGCTTTCAGTTCTCATCTCACTTCTTTATTAATACTTATTTGATGGGCCAATTACTCCAAACACTTTGTTCATGTGGAAAAAAAAAAAAAAAAGATGTTTAGATTTAAGGAGATGTGGGCTACTGCACTCAGGAAATCCTATCCTTTTAAAGAAAAGCAAATGAAATTTTCACACCCAGGAAGCCTTATCCTTTTAAAGAAAGGTAAATGACATTTCCACACTCAAGAAACACAAATTAAAAAAGTATATACAGATACTGACTATTTTTTTCAACATTCTTATCTTCAGTATATGATACTATTCCTGGAAAAAGAGATACATATTATTTGTCTCATGTAGGAAAAGTAGCATAACTTTAATGTCTATTTTTGTATTCTCTCCTAAGGCAAATGTTCTACCTGTCTGTCAGCACAAACTAAGAGGACCCCAAATTATTTCAATCCCAATTTTTCTTGGCGTTTATTCCTGGATGTGTTTTTGGCATGTATCCTTTTTCTGCTGCATGTGCCTGTCAGATGATATGGAAGTATATAACTGCCTTGTGGCTTCTCCATTTGATGCAGCTCTGCTAGTCACATTTACGTAACATCTTAACCTCTGAATGGAGGAACAGAAGTTATCTGAAAGCAGACTTTATTGCCATTGTTTCTTCATTGATTTCAGATAAATTCAAGTAGAAATAAATCTGGGCCAACAGGATTCTAGATAGCATTATTCTTTAAGGAGCACTTAAAGACTTCTAATTAGTGTAAATCGTTATTATGATACCCAGCTGCAAATGCAAACATTCTTTAAACAGAGAGCCCCAAATGCAATACACTATAGTGAATCCTATGCAACTTCTCCACTCCAGTTACAATTTGACAGACCTATATCATATATTTATATTAGTCATGCCACTTTAAACAAACTCTAATTCCCCTGTACATGAGATGCTCCATATTTCTGATCTCCCTAGTCACACCTCTCTATATCTTCACCAACAATAATACAGCTTTCTGAGGAGGGGAGCAAAGCTTCATGCAGTTAAATGAACACAATGTGACTTGTAAAAATACATTATGATTTTCTCTTTTTTTCTTTCCCTCCTCTCTTCATTTTCCTAACATCTAATTTGGTTTCACTGTTGATAATGAGCACTGAACTGGCATTTTCATGGAACTACATAGCATATCTTCAAATGTCACTCTTGAGTACTTACAGTGAGCTTAGTGTCTAGCACTGTATACAGAACATCAAGATTGAGGATCTTTTTCACCCTTAAACTTCACATAACATTTGTGAAAATTAGTTCCATCTGCTAATGTATTGCCCAGTCACTGATAAGTCCTTCTTCAGCATGACACACTCAGTCTTGAATACCTCTACTATCTCAACTACCTCAGAAAGTGACTCTGCCCCTTTTACAGACTGTTTGCTAGTCTCCTGAAGAGCATAAACCTCTGTGGAATTCAGCTGATGACATCCCTGTATTGTGAAAATGGATTATTTGTTCCTACTTCCTTTCCTTTCATTGACTGTGTGTAAGTGTGAAGACCTCTCTCTTATCCCAGAGCAATTCTGTTTCTTTGGTAAGAGATACTGTCAAAAGCCTTTAGGAATTCCATAAAATCTACAACAACGGTTTCTCTCTGCTCTGCATGCTCATTATTGAATTCAACAACTCAAAGCTGGGAGCATGACATCTCAAAAGGTGAGTCTTCCCCCAGTATGCCATACACATGCATGCTCCTGCTAATCATGTACTTGGTAACACTGTGCACAGTTTTACTGAATATAGATGTTGGATTTACCGATTTTTACTTTCAGTGAATTTTTCTTCATCTTCTTCTACTAACTGGTATCATATTTACCATACTGTTGTCTGTTACGATGAGACTTTCTCATCTGACCAAGTGCATCAGCTATTTCCTTCTGATGATTTGTTCAAATTCTTTCATGCACGATTTATCTGACCTTCTTAATTTGACTTATTTGCTCCGTAGATTCAATTTCCGACATCATCTTCAAAAAGAAAGATTATTTCATAGAAACATTACTAAGTAACTGAATCATGGTCTCTTGACACATCTCCTAGTAACTTCCAACACATTCAACTTGGCCTTGAACACTTCCAGGGACAGGACATATGTTTCTTTCATCTACACTTATATATTCTGGTTTGTACTTAAACTGAGGCTGAGTCTTGGGACTCCTTTAAACCCTACTGGCCTTGCAGAGAGTTAAAATCAGTTGACCCAAAGCCTTCATTCTTATTTAGGCAACTTGCATGGAGTCCAAATGTAAGCCGATGCCAGACCTCAGATTAGCACAGAAAATGGAGCTCGTGGTGCACTTTTTGAGTATCCTGCAATTTAAAGTACTGTGTGTACTTTATGCCCTCCCATGGAGAGGTCATTACTGTGAGTCACTAGCCTTGGTGAAAGGGCACTGCAAAGCTTCTGTTTTTCTTATTAAAAAAAACACACAAAAAAACATAACATTCATGGGTAAAATAATAACTGATTAACCCAAGAACAGTGAAATATGATTAAAAGGCTAAAATTACATATCAATAGCATTTAGCTAGATGCAATTCACCACAAAATCATAATGAAGTATTATTTACAATTCAGAAAAATATGATGCAATGCACAGATTTTAATAACACTACAGATAGGCAACAAATATGCAGAAGCTGAAGTACTGGTGTGGAATATAATACATACACAGGTCACTCTAGAAGTAATGTGTCCTATTTACTTCTGTGGAAACTACAGCAAAGCACAATAACACTATTTCAAATTCTCAGCTGAAAAATACTGTTTTTCAACATACTCACCACTGTTAGCTCTGCATTTTTGTTAGAGATGAACAAGAGCCTGCATGCTACACTCACAGAAACCTGCACCAGTGGAGGAGATCCACCGTTGATGCTGCCACAGCTAAAATGCTCCACCTGACACCTTATTGCATTCACATTCACTGTTTCATCTCCACAAGCATTCATCAAGTATAGATGAATGCCTATGGGTGCATTTTTTTTTCCCATGCGGAGGAATTCAATGACACATCTTTGCTTCGTATGTACTTCCATGTCAGATATGGAGCACCAGAACAGACTGCCCAGGGAGGTTGTGGAGTCTCCTTCTCTGAAGATATTCAAGACCCGTCTGGATGCCTACACATGCAGCCTGATACAGGGATCCTGCTTTGCAAGGGTGTTGGATTCAATGATCTCTAGACGTCTCCTCCAGCCCCTATAATTCTGTGATATCATTTTGTCAGAGTGCCCCTCTACTACCATCTGTGAGTCAACAACAAAATGTAATGGAATACTGGTGGGAAGGTTCAACATCTACTGCCACATCACCCATATCCACCTGTGACATCATGAGCCAACATAATAAAGTAGGAGGCACAGGTTTCAAAGCAGCCCCCATAGCAGCCAGAGTAATTTTTTGCTACTACTGCTCCGTGAAAACCTCAGTAAGATCTAAACTGTAAAATAGAATTTTAATACCTACACACACAACTTGTAGCTTTCCATCCCTTAAGCACTGTAACACAATGGAAAGCACAGCAACGACATCAGAGCAGCAAGGTCCCAGGCTACAGAAAGTAGGACTTGCTAAGATACAACAGCCATAAACACAAAACTAAAGAAAAGATGCTACTAACCTTTGGAAAAACCTTAGGTATGCAGGCATTTCTAATGAAATACCTTTGCCTCCACTACCAACCCTCAAATGAGGTCTGGTAAGAGGTGGAGCCAGGATCCACCCCTTCCAGTCACTCAGGTGTACTATTTACACCTGAGCTCCCCTGGGATGGCCCTGCCTTTCCACCAGGTGCTCAATCACTGGTTCAAGCCATTAGCATTTCTGATACAAGCATCCTCTCATTTCAAGGGAAGAACTGCACACACGTTTTGCTTGTGTCTATATTCAAGATCCAGAATTGTCATAATCTATGATTATAGAAGGAGGGCTACAAAGCTGGTGAGGGGTCTGGAGCACAGGCCTTATGAGGAGCGGCTGAGGGAGCTGGGATTGTTCAGCCTGGAAAAGAGAAGGCTCAGGGGAGACCTCATTGCTCTCTATAACTTCCTGAAGGGAGGTTGTAGTGAGCTGGGGGTCGGCCTCTTCTCTCGTATAATTGGTGATAGAACTAGAGGGAATGGATTTAAGCTGCGCCAGGGGAGATTCAGGCTGGACATTAGGAAATATTACTTCTCAGAAAGGGTGGTCAGGCACTGGAATGCACTGCCCAGGGAGGTGGTGGAGTCACGGACCACGGGAGTGTTCAAGAAACGTTTGGATGTTGTGTTGAGCAATATGGTTTAGCTGAGAAGTATTGGTAATGGTTGGACTAGATGATCTTCTAGGTCTTTTCCAACCTTGATAATTCTGTGATTCTGTGATATTATAAGCCTTTCCCCACCCTGTGACATGCAGAAGTCTGTAATTTCCTGCCCCTTAAGAAGGCTAATACACAGAAACACAATACATCCTACTTCGAGCAAAGAAATTTAACTATTTACTACTGCTGTTCACACTGAGGAATATGAAATAAAAGCCAGCTATTGTTGGGTAAATAGAATCTGTACAACAAAAGATGTGTTTTTCAGCATCTCAAACAGTACACTTACACAACTTTTTGCAAATTTTATCAAAGCTCAGAAAACTTTGTCTCAGGCCTTCTGTTACCTTTCCCATTTAAAGAATAATCAAAGGAACTTCACTAAGGTCACACAAATAGCATTGGCTAAATTAAAGGTGTGTTTCAAACTGACTGAGTTTAATATGTGGAAGATTGTGAGGAGACTATCACACTCACTGTCCAGATCACTTGGCCGCCACAAGAAACAAAATACTGAACTGAGCTACTCTATGTGAAATAATATCATTTACAGAGAAATACACACCACCTTAATGAGACACCTTTTAAAATATTTCATCAAAACTACTTAAAATGGTTTCTTCCCAATTTATTTATTTATTTATTTTTTTCTCAGACATTCAGGGATAAAGAATATATTCAGACAACATCAGGAAAGCCAAAATTTCATGATGAACAACTACAACATACACATGAATATATCTACTCTTGTATAAGCACAAGTTTTCACTGGTTTCCCCTCTCCCTTCAATGGCAAACCCGTATCATGGGCAATCCATTGTCTGTCTTATAGAACTGGGGCTGCTCAGCCTGGAGAAGGCTCCAGGGAGGTCTGAGAGCAGCCTTTCAGTATCTAAAGGGGCCGTAAGAAAGAAGGGGACAGACTCTTTAGCAGGGTCTGTGCTGACAGGACAAAGGGGAATGGTTTCAAACTAAAAGAGGAGAGATTCAGATTGCATAGAAAGATATATATATTTGTTGTTGTTGTTGTTGTTGTTTTAACAATAAGGGCAGTGAAACACTGGCACAGGTTGCCTAGAGAGGTGGTAGATGTCCTGTCCTTGAAAACATTCTAAGTCAGGCTGGACAGGGCTATGAGAACCTGATGAAGTTGTAGGTGTCTCTCTTCATGGGAGGGGAGCTGGACCAGGTGACGTTTAAGGGTCTCTTCCACCTCAAAGGATTTCATGATTCTTTCCTGTGCTTGTAATTGTCTTTTTCTTACAAGGTTAAAATCTAAGCAAAATATTAGAAAGGAAGATTATTTTAAGTAGAACCCTGAAATGAGCAGTGAACCAAACAAGGAGAGTAAGTGTGCTAAACATATTTACACATTGCAGTATGCTAGAAAATTCTAAGTATAGCCAACCATACAGCGGAAATTAGAGTGAGAAGTCAGAAGTGCTCACCAAACAACAGATTCCACAGTATATTTTAAAAATGGACAAAATGTATCAACTTTAAAATTACCTTTAACAGGGAAATTCAGGTATCAGTGGTAAATGATCAGAAAAGGAAGGGGAGCATGTTGTAAGTTTATATTTACATGTATACAGTAGGGGCCTTCAATTGGCATGTTTGCTTTCACTTTGGAGTGCATCAGTTGCAGCTGAGTAAGTTTGAGCTTTCCCTATAAAAACTATATATTTTAAAAAATATATTTAAAATTCTTGAGAAAATCCCCAGGGCAGAGGGGCTGAAGTCTAAATGTCATTGCTCTTTGGGAGACAAAATCAACCTATAACCTTATCAGAACACAAATGATGGCAGTGCACAACATCCAAGACCTGAAGAAGCATTTCAGAGATTTTTGGCATTGGATTTCACTTGCTGTTTTATAACTTTCAGGCTTTTCCTTTGCAGAAAGAGTTGATTTTCTTTCTTTCATTTCTATTTCTTTATTGGTTACAAAAGTCCTGAAAATCCATCACTTTTATCTTTGTACATTTTCATGATGCATAATACTGATTAGAAAGTGTCTCAGCTGGTAATAAGTTCCCTTCACATTTTTTTCAACTGCTGTTTTTATGCAGTTCATACAGGAATCCAATTAGCATATCATTGTGACTGATTAAATATGCCTCACGTAAATTTACATGTCAAAATACATACTGTACTTAAACAAACAGAGAAGGATGCCAGTCTTCTGTAAACAGCTTTGCATGCATAAGCTAACTCAAAAGCACAAAAGCTTAAATTTAAATTCTCAATGACTACCTGAATAAAGATAGCGTGAAAGGGAGACAGAAAGGTAATGTTACTCATGCATGAAGTGAGAGAATGAATATAGACATTTGTCTCTCTTTGTCTCTGAAGAAAACTATTGACAAGAGATTCCCAATCTGCATATGAGGCTGTCACGTCAGATTAGCTCATCAGGTAATGGAAATTTGGCCTCTGATCCAGAAAAAGTCCCTATGCACTAAGATTCGAGACTGTTTCAAAGAGATTGTATTATCTTAGACAGCAGGATTAAATTAATATGGGAATGACTTCTACTGGAGGAAATTTTTTGTTAAACATGTGTTAATGTTTATTATGCATAGCATCCACTTCTCATAAGTGATATTTTTTGACATTTATTCATTACTTTTTGACCTTCTTGGCAACTGAAAAACAAACAAGTGAAGTGCACCTCTTATGAAGCATGGATGATGTGGTTCACACCAAAACTGCTGAATACACAGTCATGCTAGCACATATTAAGGAGCAGTAGAAGAAAATACACTGTTGTCAGACAGAACAAACTAATCCCCCCTAAAATGGAAAAAAACTATTTTGTCAGTCAAGAAAAAAACACTGTATTCACAAAATGGATGTTATAGCTACAGTTGTTAAGCAGCAAAAGGAAAAACTTACTTTCAGACCTTTCTCCAATAAATAGTTCACTATTTTAGGCTAAACATGAACTGAAGAAAAGACATGGAAACAAGTAATGAAACTCCTGTGGAGTAGCCACATATTAGGCTACAAGCAATGTTTCTTTTTGCTCCCATGAACTCCAGGCCAGTGAACATTCCATTATTCCCTGCTAGTTGTGACAGTTTCGAGAGGAAAAGCTGAGAATCTCCTCCCAATACATCCTAGCACAATGATCAAGGATATGGTTTCAAAGTCTCTGGTTGAGGTTTAGGAATAGGTTGAGGTTGAGGAATACAGTGAATCTGCATTGATTACAGATTCATATATATTGGTTGAGGAAAAGGTTGAGGAATACAGTGAATCTGTACCTACAGCCTGAACAAGTGTATTTCTGAGATGAGACTGAACTTTTGTCTACAGAAGGAAGACCAATTATACATATTTACATTCTATTTTTTAGTACAGATAAGAAGGAATGTACGTATAAGGAAAACAGTGAGGGACTGTAGTGCATAAGACAAAAATCCCTGTATATGACTACACACATTCAAGGACTGCATGCCATTCCATGTGAAGTAATAAGTCTTTTTAATAATTTCGGCTGAAAATCGGCTGAGCTATCAATGGGCATGTCAGGAAGACAAAAGACCACCTCATACCCTTGACATTAATAACACCGCATGTGTAAAATGAACCTGGAATTATTTGACCTGTCATCTTCTGATTTCACATGAACCAGAAGAGGAATAGGAAGGAAAAAAACACATAAAATAAATATATGCAGGTTGCTCTGAAAGTAATGCCTCCTATTTATTTCCATAGAAACTTAACCAATACAAAGAGCATAACAACACAGTAACACTATTTGATAGAGCAAATTCTCAGCTACAACATGCAACACAGTCACCACGATTAATGATGTATTTTTGGTATTGATGAATAACATCCTGCATACCATGCTCATAAAAATTTGCATCAGCAGAGGTAAGCTACTGTTTTACAGCTGCTATGATGGTGTCATTGCTAGGAAAATGTTGCCCATACAAGCAGTTTTTCATCAGCCATGAATAGATGGAAGTCACCAAATCCAGACTATACAGTAGCTATGGTAGGACAGTCCAGTCAAGATTGGCAATGTGCTTCATGGTCTCCTAACTTGTATGGGGCCTGGTGTTTTCCTGTTGTAAAGAGAGACTGTCTTCTTCTCTGGCCTGACTCTGAAAGTTCAAGCCTTCAGCTTAGCATCACAACGTAATGGTCAGATGGTTTGACTAGGTTCCAGAAAATGCAGAAGGTTTACCCCTTTCCTGTCCCAAAATACAGTGAATATTACTTGCTGAGAGCTGTTCATTGAACTTTTTTTTCAATGGGGAATTCACATGTCACCAATCCATGGACTATTCTGAGTCACCTGACATCATAAGAAATTGTCACCTTCAGCTTCATATTTGTTTAATAAATCCTGATAAACTTGTATGTAGTGTTCCTTCTGTTCTCCTGCAGTTTTCAGACCACCTGGCACAATATTCCAACATTGCTACCATAATTTCCAACACACTGAAGTCAATATTCAGTTCTATACATAGTTCCCTTGTTGTAATCCGCCAATCTGCATGGATGAGCAGATTGAAATGCTTTTCATTTTGAGGTGTGACAACTGTGCATGGCCTTCCAGAATGTGACTTGTCTTTCATGCTGCTGTAACTACCGCTGAAACACGCTGTGCTCACGCTCACTGTTTGGCTTCAATAAACAAAGAGTGCAACTTTTTCTGCATGCAGGAATTCAATTCCACGTCTTTGTTTCATATGCCCTTCCATGTCAGATGTCATTTTGTCAGACTGCCCCTCTGCTGCCATCTGCTGTAGCAAAATGTCGGCAGCAAAATGTAGCAGAATATTGGCGGGAACATTCAACCTCTACGGTCATACCATCACCATCTGCCTCTGATGTCATAGGCAATAATAAATTAGGAGGCATGAGCAGCCCTCATATTTTCTGCAAAGCAATGTTTTGTGACCTAAGGGTGAGAAAATCTAATAGTATATCTTTATTATTGTTACGATGCCTCAATTTTCTGTAATGCTAGAATGGAAAGATGTGTTACATAAAAAGGAATGAATTAGGGGATTTGATTGAGGGACGTTTCAAAAAAAAAAACAAAACAGCATGTTGAAACACTGAAATAATAGAAATATCAGGACAATGAAATGATGTCTTGTTATCGGCATTATGAAAAGCCATGGTTTCATTTCATCTAAAATAATTGATATGTATCAGTGATTGTTTTTAATTCCCTATACAGGTTCCATTACTTCATTTAATTCATCAAAAAAATAGATCAGATTCCTGCAGTGTCCAGTATCTAAAATCAGCAAAATGTTTCTTTACCAGATTTACTATTGGCAATTAATAAAATTAAATGTAGACTAACTTTTCTCTCAAATGTGAAGAAAATATTTTTAAAAACTTCAAATCTAAATCACAGCTTTCAGTCTATATTAATAGAAGTTGTGAACATTCTAAAAGTTACTGAAAATAGAAATTTATTGTCACAGTTCTAATTGCTATAAATAAAAGGGATGATGATGTTATAATACTGATGTAAAATTCTCTTGATAAAAGCACCATGAATTATGATTGGAAAAAACAGAAAAGGAATCATGTTTAGGAAAATTTTTAACTCTTAAATTCTAAGAAGTATGCATATCCCTTTATGAACACCTATCTCTAGTAACACAAAGCAACTACCAGTGTTATAATTATTCCTAGAAAGCATCAGACAAATCATTGTTTTCATAAAAAGATTACTTTTTCCCAACTTTTGCTTAAGATTAACTTTCAACATGAAGTGTGCCTCAAATAGCTTCTGCAGAAATTTTAAGCAGATCCCACACTTAAAAAACACTGCCAATTCTTTTGATACTTAATACGGAGTAGCACTAAGACCTCTAGTGCACTAAATTCAGTGGAAGCTAAGAATGGATCTTGGCTCTCAAATTAAGACATCTAAACCTAAGTGCCAAAATAGAGATGCCTACATACCAGTTGGTTGCCTAAGCTCCTAATGTAGATAGTAAAGACCAAAACTAATACAACTGTAGGAGGGCTATTCAGATCACTCTGAATCAGGCACAAATTCTCGTCCATCTTAATAGCTCTTTGCTTTACTGCCTGCAAATTAAAGAGAAAACTGGAGTAAAACTTTCTTATTTAAATGTCTAGTCTCCTTTCAAGCGCTGTTGGTTAATGCGCCTGGCCTCCAGAAAGACGCAGACCTCCTACAAGTGAAGTACCAGGAAGGTATCCTGGATAGCTACAGACATTTCCATGTTGGAAATGAATCACACTATCAGGATACTGAATGCTTACACATGTAGGTCAGTTATGGGCACCTATATATAAATAAATATCCACATCTAAGTGGGTATCTGTGGAAGCCAAATATTATTCAAAACAGTCCTTTCCCTGTCCTTACTCCCAAATGGTACTTCAGGATCAAACCCATGGAAAAAGGAGAGAAATCTAAAGACAGGAAAACATTACCATTTCAGTAGGCAGTTACTTTGATTACAACTAGTTCTTCAGTTTATATCAAGCAAACAAGGAATGCTACACCTAAACATTTCCTTCATCTACTGATAAGCCAAACTGTGCTTCAAAGAACATTCACACACATTATAAACCAGAGAAAATGTAATCACCCACATGGAAAACAGAGAAAATAAAGTAATTTATACCACACAAGATGTATGAAAGAGAGATGGTATTTGATCTTCTCCTTACACTGTGCCATCAGCCCCATCCCTGAAGACTTTCAAGGCAAGGCTGGATCAGGCCCTGGGCAGCCTAATCTTGCTGTGGATGCCCCTGTTCTTTGCAGAGAAGCTGGACTAGAAGATCTTTAATGTTCTCTTCCAACTCTAGGGATTCTACGAATCTATGTATTACTTTACGATAAAAAGAGTTTTTTCTTCATTTTCTCTATTTTAAGAGAAAAATCTGCTATTATACTGACTAAAACAGTATGTATGTATGCCATGTGAAAAGAAGCATATATGTATGACTTTCTACAGGGGATTTGTCTTCAAGGTAGTGTGAAATTACATATCTTGTGGCTTAAAAATATATTCCTTCTGCTTTATCTTCAATGAAGACATAGCCTAATGTAAGTAAAAGAAAGTCCAAGAGAAAAGCTTCATTAATACATCTTCTATGTGTTAATAAAGCTGTAATTTTTTTTAACTTAACAATCAATGACATGATTTGTATCACAAAGTTTTCAGACAATGCATACATTTTTCAGATGGTGACTTCCAGAAACAATACAATCAACACTCAACCAACAATGAATGCAAAATTCTCCTGATTAAAGCTAAGAGAAATCACAAGAAAATACTGAAATATCAAAACTCACAGTGAGTAGATGTGACAAGAAAACACATCTGTGATTTAGGAGCATATGGCTTTTTTTTTTTTAAACTTTTAAGAGCAATGACATTTAAAGCTGCTAAGATAATATGTTCAAAATGAATTTCTTGACGTATTTATTCATAACCCAACAAAACTTGGAATTACTCTTAGAATAATAAAAAGGCTGTTTAACAACACAGTAGCTTATTTGATTAGAAAATTGAACAAATAAGAGGGAGAAGATGCTGCATACTTGGGAAGAATAACAGTGTTAGTTTAATGGCTAATAGAATCATGTATGCTGAAACATTCTTCCTGAAGTAGAACATCATTTTCACCCCTCCTGCAATATTTTTTTTGTTCAAACTGCAGTGAGGTAATGGTTTCAGCAAAAAAACAATGGAAGGGTAAAACATTTTGCTAATCCTCTAGCAGGTGAACACCATCAGGGACGTATCTTCATAAGGAAGACATTAAATAATTATTTGCAAGGGAATAAGGATGTTTTGCTCTTTTTTTCAGCAAGTGATATAGACATTTAGTTATACATGTGCAAAGTTATCTATATTATAAGACTTTATAAAATCCATGGAGTCTGAAAGAACTCTCAGAGATTCTCCAGGCCACAGCAATGCAAACAGCTGCTACAGACATGAATAAGAGTGGGGAAAGAAAGTAAGAAGAACTGAGTGTATTAGAAACAAGCTAGCCTTAAAAAAGAATAATTTCAATATCAATTGCAACTTACCAGAAAACATATTTCAATAAGGTCTGTTGTTATGCACTGATGTGCAATTCAGTGACAACTTTTATCACACACCATCAATTCTTGCCAAAAATAATAGCCCTCTTTGAGTAGTCAGAGCCACTGTCTGCTACAGAAAAACTGCAACTGTAACAGGAATTTCTACAAAGATGTTTTAGTTTTTACTTCTGTTTTTTTTTGAGGGTTTTGTTTGTTTGTTTGTTTTTGTTTATGTTTTTCCTTAGAAACTGAAAGGAAGAACATGTACTACTTACCTATTTTTAAGTGGATGGGGTTTGCTCTTAGAAGAGTCTATATGTGCACTGAAGTAGAATAAACCATTTCAAAATAACTTCAATCTCCTTTTGAATATCCAGGATTCTCAGAATTAAAAAGCCAACCAAAATAAGCAATCTGTACTGATGTAACAAAAGCAGGTATATTCAGGCGAACACTACGACCTACCTAACCACCTTCATCTTCTGTTACATACTTATTTTAGTTATTTCTATCCTCAGACTATTTTTTTTAATTTCTAAAAGATTGGAAGAATAACACATTTCCTTAAGTAAAAGTATATACTGTCATAAATTAAAAAAAATAAAATTAAAATAGCAAACACATGTCCCAGTGGTAGTGGCTTAGAAGGTCAATGTCTTCTAGAGAATTTGCAATTATAAACTTCATTACCAATTCAGTAACATCCTAGCTGAAAGGAAAGAGTAAAAGCTCTAGTCCAAAGGGCTAGAAATGTCTTAAGATTCAAGCAGGCTTAGAACAAGCCCTTTCATACATTAAGAAATTTGACATCATATGCACGACTACATAGATATGCAAGAACACTTTCACTGCCTCACAGTCATCCTCAGCCTTATGCCATGCATCAGGCAGAAGCACAAGTGAAGGGGGCATAACTTTAAAAAGCCATATTTAACAAATCATTAGCCTTTCCCCCTCTCCTTCACTTTTCTGTTGACTTGGTACAGCAGCACAGTCCCTTTGGGATGAACCAAGAAGCTCAGATATCAAGCATCAAACTGGCAGAGGTGACAGAGCCACAAAAAATGAGCATTTTCCAAAGCAGCATTTGGCATCTACGTAGGATTTTGCTAAGTGCCCAAAGTGCTACCAAACTGTGCTCCTTAATAAACTCCATCCCATCTTCTCTGTATAAGAGAAGGCAGAAATGTCTTTCTCCAAAAAATGCTGCCTATGACTCGACAAAAGATGTCTCAGTCCATATTAATTCCGCAATATGCTCTGAAGGTGCTTGAGGAAGATCCAAGGGATTTGCTTTCATTAGAACATCTTGCTTGGCCTTAAATTTAAGCAAGACACCTGTTGTAGTTAGTGAGGAATAACAGGATCCTCAAGGGAATGATATACTCGACCTATCTTAGACACCAATCATAAGTGTGACAGACATGTATGAGATGCATGAGTTATAAAAGATATGGATGAAACAGACACCTCTCATGGGATGAAATGAATTAGCCTCTGGAAGCACTTACTACATTCAACTGATTGTGAAAGGAGCTGAGGTTGACTAGCTTGCACTGAAAGTATCTAAAACACAGACACATGAGTTAGAGAAGATGAAATCCACTCTTAAGCTTAAATCTGATTACAAAGAATTGAGTTAGCTGACACAGTACTGACCATGACTGATTGGGTCTGTGCACAGAAGGAAAACTCCAACTCAACACAGAGCTGCAAGGCAGCTACTGTAATTAGTTGACAAGGCACTGAATACGTGTTGTTTTTCTATAGCATACAGTCAACTCATTTCTAACATGAGCCAAATTGTTTGCCAGCCAAAAGATGTTAGTTTCAGAAATATAGGGCAGTTGAGAATCTGAGTTTTATGGGGAAAAAAAATTGCAATTGCAATTCCATAATGGAAACTTTTAAATACGAAATGCAAACATCGTTATAGACAAGCAAAGAACCGTTTCATTAAAAAGCATTTTAAATGGGAAATTACTTATCTTCTGATGAAGACATGAATTAGTGTTGAAATAAATTTAGAATTGCTAAACTGAACACTTCTATCAAAGCAGAACTGTGTGAATGCACAAACTGACACATTTTATCACTGTAAACCTACAATATTTAAAAGCTTTTCTTTAAAATAAAATGTGAAATTAGCTTCATGCCGCTTATGACACCATACAATCTATCTTGATTTCAAACAACACAATTTTTCTTGCTTTAAGGAGAGACAAGAGAATTTATACATATATTGAAATTTCAAAACTCTAGTACAGCTTATACATATTAAGAGTTTTATGTAAAAATACAGGCGTGGAATTATAAAGAAACAAGTGACAGCATTAATGCATGAATGGCATTTTGTGTTTTCCTGGAGATGACTAACGAACTGAATTCCTATGGAAATATAATGTGCATGACATTTTCATACCTATCCAATGAGTTCATAATGATTACTGCTATTACAATGAATACAAAATTAATGAATAATAAATTAAATCCTCACACCAAATTGATATTAGAAGCCTCTTTAAGTCATTAGTTTTTTCTAACAGTCAAGTCACAATCCATAATAACCTTCTGAGAATAACAAGTTATGGATTTAATTACAGATAAAAAGAAATGTCCTGTATTAAAAATGTGGGAAGTTATGCCCTAAAAAAATAAAAATGGAAATCAGAAAAAAATGTTCATAAACTAAAATAATAACATTAATAAAAAAGGAAATTAGAATGTCATGTTTTTACTTGCAGTGTTTTCAAAAGAAATATTTCAGGATTAGGTTAAAGATTAACTATTTATGAAAACTTTGATTAGTTTATGACATGTCAATTGCAGAGAAACTGTTTCATTTCTATGCTAAAATGCTGATACAGAAATTTAATTAACAGTCACAATAAATGCCATATCTAAATCTTGGTATACTCGCTCCAAAATTACAATAAATCAAAATTACTAATGTGAATTTTTGTCCATGTAATCATCCCAGAAATCTTCCTAAATAAAAGATAACTGTCAGCTCCATAAGTATATGGAATCTTGGAAATTTAAACATTAATTCATATAAAGTGACAGGTATTTTGAGAAGGCATGTTCTACCTCTGTGTTTAACACATCTACTCCTCAGCTTTCCTGTAGGCATCCTTCAGATCCTGGAAGGCCACTGTAAGGCAACTCCAGAGCTTTCAATTCTCCAGGCTGAAGAGCTCTCTCAGCCTGCCCCCATACCAGTGCTCAAGCCCTCTGATCATCCTTGTGGCCATTTTCTGGACCCACTCCAACAAACCCAGGTCCTTCTAGAGTTAAATGAAAATTTGTTGCATTTTTACCAGATACAATACCTGTGTTTTGTTGGGTTTTTTTTGTTTGGTTTTTTGTTTGTTTCCATTTAATGTTTTTATAGAATAGAAATCTCACAAAATTCCTTGTATTGTCTTCTCATTCATGTTCAGGCATATATAAAAAAAAGTTGAGAATCATACAGAAAAGGACATACTGCATTTAAAAATGCAAACAGTGATGTTTTGTTAGAGTTGATTTCTATATCAATTACCATACCTGTCTGGTTGCTGTAGCCACGTTTTATTTTCAGCAGTGTTTGTAGGAAAAACACTAGGGAAATTCAGACCCAAGTGGTTTCACTATTATTTTCCTTTACAAGTATTACCTTTTTAATGAGATGTTCAAAGACTGCATTATCTAATTTTGATATGTCTGAGTATCCACACAGACAACCTCTCCCACATAATGGCCTGCATGTGGGTAAGGCTTGGCCAACAACAAAAGTTTGCACATCTCTATAAGCATCTACCACAAACTCAATTTTCCATCTTGTGACATTGATGACTAAAAACATTTGATGAACATGTGTGAATTTCTTACGTTTAGACAGAAGAGGAACTAGGGAGGTTCAGGATATTCAGCAACCATAGCAGTATGTTCTGTGAAAAACTGGTAATGATAATTATAGCCATTACCAGCTATGCACTAAGGGCCAAACAGAAGCTACTCCCAGGAGCACCAAAACTTGGACTTGATGTATACGAAAGTGAAAGCAAGCCATGGGCCGTCTGCTGCGTTACTAACCATTCTGTCTTCAAACCTTTCATTTACGCTGTTTTCTTTCTCTTCATGAAGAAATCTGAGATTTAAGCATCTTTTGGAATGAGGAGCCTCAGATTCCTACTGCCTTCTGTCTAAAGCAAAGATTTATTTAACTGTATGGCAGTACTCCACTAACTTTGTTTAAAACTCTTAAGGGTAATTTATAATTCATTTTGATACATAAGCCCCTACGCATAAATATCATTGTTTGAAGTGTGACATATCTAAAAGACAAAATTGGAGTTCTTAAATTCTCTGAGAGTCTTTACCTACAAGCAATGCATCAAGAAACCAATATAACATAAAAGATGGATGCATTTATTCACTCTGGCAGAATACCAGAGAAACTAGAGCAGTATGTTAAAAATATATATATAAATATGCTAAATGCTTCATCACCAGTTCAATGAAAAGAAAAAAGGATCAGCTTCCTCATCCATACTGTCACTTCTGGAAACAGATATCTGTACCTCTGATATTCGAAGCTTCCCACGTCACTCAGCTTTCTGTTCTTTTTTCATCCACTCTGCTGATTTCAGATTTGAAAAAAAAAAAAGAGCAAAAAAAAAAGAAGAGTATTTTCTGGTCTTTCCAGTCGGTTACTTTCTGGAGGTCCTGCAAATATTTTGCCTCCTTTACAAAGTTTACCATAAAACATAAAACAGAAAACATCAGCACCCCCTATCTTCTCAGTTAAGTCTATGTTTCAGATAGATTCATTGTTTCTTCAGACCTAGATCTAAATCTTTAACTCTTTTTTTTTGCTCTTTAGCTGTATGCTCTGAATTGCAAATAAAGTGAAAAAGGATTACAGCATTGCATCCCTGTGACTCATCTTTGCTGGGGACAGTTCAACAGTTTGTCTGGCTGAGCTGATTAAAGTTAAAAACAACAGCAAAAAAATGGCCCTTATTAACAGCTACTACTGTGAGGATCCTGCCCAGCTCCAACTGTAACCACTGAAATACTATGCCTTTATCTTCCTAGGTTTAGACTGAGTATTAAGTCCTCAAATTCTGGCCTGCATCCTAATGATACATATTAGTCTGCTGAAAGTCATTACTTTTTGAAGTTTTGCATTTTTTTGCTCTACATTTGGCATAAATTTCATGGTCATCATGAAAGGCTCTCATATACATGCTACTTCATATTAAGAAGCAAACTTAGAGGAGCTGAGTAGTTAAATATATGCATAATCAATGAAGGCTTAGGGTCATAGCTGGGGTTTGGGAGGACTGTTGAACACTCTGTACTCCTATGTAAAGCTCCCTGTTTATCTCTTTCTGCCATATATACACAGACACCACTGCACAAATAGCACAGTAAGAAGAGGAAAGTCAATTTTACCTTAGCCTGATCAGAACAGGAGTACAAAGACATGAAAAAGTAGTCAGCACCTTACAAAAAATATATGAGAGTTGCTGGCCCATAATGTCAAATGCTAAATCCACCGTAGAATCCTGATTTGATGCCCTTTGACTCCCATCTACTCATGTTGATGAAATATGGACTGTGTGGGCAACACTTTCCGAGCAATGACACCACCACAGCAGTTGTGAAACAGTGGGTGACCTCCACTGGTGCACATTTTTAGAGGAGCGGTATGCAGGCTCTTGTTCATCGCTGGTGAAAATGCACAGCTGAAGGTGGTGACTGTGTTGAAAAGTAGTGTTTTGTTGCTGAGAATTTGCTCTATAAAACAGTGTTGTTGCGCTCTCTATTTCCACTGTAGTCTCCATGGAAATAAATAGGAGGCAATACTTTCAGAGCAGCCTATGTACTTTTTAAAGAGAGTAATTATTTTCATAACTATTTTAATATGTTCACCTTTTTTAAGTGTAGCTTAGACACCAAAGTACTTTCTTAGTTTAAAATACAATATAGGAATTCATTCCTAAAGTACTGCCCAATTAAGTGAAATTGATACATCCGGTATGAAAAAATAGAAGGATTTTTTACATACAGTGAATTTTTCCATGTGAAATTTACAGCAAAATTCTACAGCCTAGTCCAGTTCAACAGATACGTTTTTTGTTTTGGAAATTCTACAGCCACATACATCAGATACATTTTTTCTTCTGGTTTTCTTTGATTCTCCTTACATGAATCGTATTTTTTAAATTCAGACTAAAATCATTAGCATTATGCATCTCTGTTTACATGTATGCCTAATTACAAAGACACGCACCTTCATATGCATCCATACAGTATGGATATATATATACACATATAAAAATATGTTACATTTATACCACAACACCAGTTTTCTGCTGTTTCTCCAATTTCACATGGTATGCTTACTCCTAGGTGCACATTTAGCCAATTTGGTAAGCTATGATAAATGAAATTACTTTGTATTATTAGTTCACTTCTACTCAGAACAAAAATACAGTGAAAACTGGTATCTACAACTTCTAATTACTAAACATTATCTACCTGAGTCTTCCCCAGCTGAGCAGATTAGCATAGATCTTCTTTGCTGACAGCTTTGACCTTCACTCCAGCAAACACTTGTCAAAATGCCAAAAGTAATTACCTGGCTGTTTAGGAAGGAGTAATGGGGTGTAGCTACCTACCTTTTCCTGTTACTGATCTAAAATGTCTATAAAACTTTGCCAAGAAGCATCTTCTGGATTTTGGCATGCACATTTGTTTCTCATCTTTCTTCCTTCCTTTTTCCTTTTTCTCTCTCCTTTTCAATTCCTTCCTTTCTTTCTTATTTTTAATAGCTTATCAAATATAATCTATATGATCTCCTGCCAACCAACCCCATCACCATTCTGGAGAATGAACTAAATAACCCACTTGATAGATGATTCTACCAGAATGATTTTATGATTGCTGTCACCCTGATTTGGTTAGAGTGATGCGACCAGGAAAAAAAACAACAGAAAGGCAGAAAAGGAGCAGCATGGGAACAAATTTAAATTATTCAGTAATAGATGACCGTACTGTTTATCTTCTGAACTATGTTTTAGAAAATCATTATGTTACAGCCTTTTTCTTTCTCCATATTGCAGATTTATAAATAAGAAAACAGAGGTAAAGAGAATTTACATGCACTTCATGAAAATTTGTAGCTAGATTAAATCTAGCATGTCTTTTGACTTTAGCCACCAAAAAGCCATACAACCTTTCTTAATACATTCAAATTTATAGAATGTATTTTTGAAAGAACAAAGAGAATTATCATGTTTTCCTGAAGACTGGATAATACACACACCTCATGGACATCCGATCACCTGCCCTGAAGTCACAATATTGCCTAACAACTCTGTGGGCCATGCATATCAGGTGGCAGCAGCAGCTGCTGAAGTAGACGTCAATGCATAGGAGAATGACTGCTCCAAAAGAAGGCAGTGTTGAAGCATGGGACTGAAATCTGCTGATCACTGTGAGCCCTTGTGAGTACGTATGCAGCAAACTTCTCTTCATAAACTCTCCAAAAGCTCTCAAATAATTCTCGTCCCACTGTCAAGAGCTCATTATTTCTTCTCTCAGGTACATTCCCATACGGGTTAGCAGCAGCAGAAGGTTATGCAAGGGGCTATTTTCAAGACAGATGTCGCAAGACTCTGCTGGGTCTCCAAACTAAGCATTTGTCAGGCAAAAATCCTGCACCTGCTCTTTCATCCCAGGTCATGTTTGTGCCTCCTTCCCAAGATGTCATCCCAAAATAAATTGTGCTCTACCATGAGAACATATTGCTACCAGCTTCGGGTCAGCCAACCCTGCCCACTGCTACTAAAGCACAGTGCTTCTGGAGAAGTGCTTTTCCACATTATTACCTTTCTCCGACAAAAAGGGACAAGAGCCTGATTCTAGGATGATTCTGCATGTATTGTGTTATTTTCTTGTGCTTTAAATAAGTTATTTTTCATAGAACCCTGTAGTACTGCTCTACGTTTTTTTTCTTTTTTTGTTTTTTTACATTTGGCTGATAGGAAAGCCATCACTTACAATCACAAGATTGCTAATCATCTCATTTCACACACTAAAAATAGGATATTTAGTTACATCAGATTAAGAAAATTTTCCCAGTAAAGTAGCTGGTATGACTGTCCTCTGTTCGATCTGATGCCTACTGTTTATATGCATGTACAGTTTAAAATGATTAAGTTTATCTTGTTCTGCATTTTGAAAAGTTATAATCAACCTGTCTAATGGCTGCAAAATGTTCTGACTGCTTTTTTTTTTTCAGGTTAAGGTTAGGCTAAAATACTGCCTGACCTGAATTGCAATTTCTTAAATTCCCCTGTTTATAATTACCTAAAAAGGTACTTATTTAGGAAAAAGATATTTTATCTGCCTACCTATTCTTTATAGAAAAGCTAGCTAGCTTTAGATTGGCTAGCTTTAGAATCTAGCTTTCCTTACTAGATTTCTTCTTACTGTATCCCTTCTAAAAAATGTCCTTAAATATGCTTATGATCTGCTGGTAACAAATATAGTTTCTTAAATGTATTGCACACAAATGCATAACACTTTATTAAAGTACTATAATGTTAAAAGATGTCTGGAATTGCAAGTATTATTATTGACTATGCCATATTACATACATATTTCTATTTTCCTGGGAAGTGGGTAGCTTACCATAGGAATATTAAATAAAATAGCAGCATTTTTGCTAAATAATATGATGAAATATGACATTAAATTGGTTGATTTGGGCTTGGAGAATTTTGCTTGTTATTCTGTACATCATAATGTAATTTAGTCCTCAAATGCTTTCGGGTCAGGACATTTTGGTACCATGTTCACAGTTTGACTCGATAGTACTGCTGCTATACAGAAAAAAATAAAAGGACAAAAATCAACCATTTTTTTCCAATGACCCATTCTCAGTGCTAGGGTCTCCACAGCATTTGTTTCTTGATTTATACCAGCTGAGAACAGTCCTTTTAAAAACGACACGTCTGTTTAAGATATCTGAGAAAAGAAATGGATTGTGACTGATTCATCCTCTGTTACAACCTGACTGCAGAAATTTGATTGTTTAAAAATATTACACAAAGCAATATTTACCAAATTCAAAATCTTTGTAGATTTGCTTAATAACAAATTAATTTTGATTTTGAATTCTTAAAGAGTTTTCAGTAGGTTACTCTTGGACACTGTGAATGAAGGAGACTTAAGCTGGTGAAAAGATGGTTTGCAGTGGAAGATTTATGAAATCTAGAAACAGAAAAATGTTTTTGAGTATGTTACCAAGGAGGGACTGCAGGAAGATCCTGAAAGTTTCCTGCACAAAATTCTACATGAAATATCCCTGTATTATTTTATTATCTGCTGATATGACTATCATCAACTCTATACATCAGAGCATCTATTTTTTTCCTTGAATGTAGAGACAACCTATGAAAATTGTTTTAGTAAATGCCTAACTTCTGGGCAACAGTAACTGAGCTGGATGAATTCTATACCACAATACATTAAGTTAGATTACATATTATTTAAAGAGGGCTGTTTAAAATAGCTTATAATCACTATTAACCTTTAAACTGGTATAAATTAGATCTACAGAGACTTAATTTTTTACCTACCTTTATAGGCCTGACTACAGGTTGTAGAAAAAGCAACCAATGGAAACATGAGTAACTGTAAATCAGTCTTTGCAGCTACATGTCTTTCTAAGCTTCAGTTCTGCTTACCTTTATACCCTTCATAGACCTGTTTAGTTCAGGCATCAACTATCAGATTCTAAGTATCAATATATATACTACGTCAACAGCATGCTTGTTTTCATCTTAGTTCATTACTAACTTGATAATCTTCTGTGAAAGAGTCTTTAGGAAGAGGCAACAGAATACAGTGAGGTGGATTACCACCAGTATAACTGAAGGACAAGGGCTACATAATGCTATTTGGCTCTTGGTTTTTTCTCCCCAGTCTGTAAGACGCTTATCTAGCTCTACAGTTCTCAACAGCTAAAAAGCTTTGTAGAGTCCCATGCTGGAATGACAGCACTTTTGCATGGTGAACATAATGAAGTCTTGAAAGTCTCTGTTACAACTGAAAGTGGACTTAAAGACTCTGGTTTCAAAGTAAAAAGATTTCTTTCTGAATTAAGATACTTCTCAGCTATTCTTAGACGAGAAGTGTATTTTAAAAGAAAAAAAAACACAACACCTACTCTAATTCTGCAATGACCATCATTGTTAGAAGGAAGCCACTGGGCAACTCTATCCATGGCTGGGGGTTAGAACTAGATGATCTTTAAGGTCTCTTCCAATCTAAGCCATTCTATGATTCTGTGATTTTACGATTCTGTGATAATTGAAGACACTTTCTCTTGTTCAGGAATGAGGCATATTTACCAAATTGTACTACCTGTTAAAACTGCTAAAACTCATTCCAGGATAAAAAGGATATTGGATGTCATAGTAGTAATGTTTTTCATTAGAAGAACAAGGTGGGAAGGAAATTATCATCATATCAGATATTTGATAACAGAGGAGATTCTGAATATACTTCAAAAATATAATGACATTCTATATTCAGCACTGGAAGAATTTGAGGAAAATACTTCAGATAGATTTGATGATACAGTAGGTAAACAGGAATTGATCCACTACAGAGAGGTCAAAAGGTGAAAAAAAGACAATGTGAACTTAGGTTTGAACAGAAGAAATCAGGTTTTGAGTCAAAAGACTTAAGAGAGCCAGCAATAAAATAGAGCTGTCAAAACTTTACTTTTCGCATTAAAGACCAAAGAATTGTAATTCACCTTAAACCAGGGCAGCAGCAAATGAAATCAGCTGGACCTCACAGCCTCCTGGCTACGTAGTCCAAAGTTTCTGACACTGAAACTGTCAGTTCACTTCAAAGACAAACTTCAAATTATTCATAGACACACTCTTTCTTATCATCTCAGACAGAAAGATATCTAATTACATGATCTACAAAAATCTAGAGAGAGGGAAAAATTCAACCACAGGCTTTCATCTTCCTCCACTCATTTTATTACAGCTGAATTATGAATCTTATTGTTGAAGATTTACTCCTCATTGTCCTGTTGTTCCTATTTCTATCTCCTTTCTCTACATTTATGCATTCTTTATGTATGTCTTTATACATAGATTTACTATGCGAAGATACAAAGTTATATTATTTGAAAATACATTTGAAGACAGTTCTCTTTGAATGGCTCATAGAAAACTTTTTCTATTTTTTTTTTTTTTAATAGTGATGCATAATAATATAAAGTTGTCATGTTTTTAACCTATCATGTTTTTATCAGCAATGCTGGTATGGTCAGTACTTATTGGCTAGAGAAAAAATTGAGTCTCAGGAGCATTTCTGGGATTAAAAGACAATCAATTTAAGTAGCATATCAGAACCTCATCAATTGATTCTGTTATGTTAGGTAAATTATCTTCTCTGTATG
Organism: Perdix hodgsoniae; assembly: GCA_035772895.1. Classification (NCBI taxonomy): domain Eukaryota; kingdom Metazoa; phylum Chordata; class Aves; order Galliformes; family Phasianidae; genus Perdix; species Perdix hodgsoniae. The sequence continues at coordinate 4,148,938 of JAPSGF010000005.1, forward strand.
CTTTACTTTGCTAAATTTCAGACCATGAAATTTATTATACTATGCTGTAAGCTGAAAAGATACCACTTCCCCCAGCCAATACAAAGAGAACTATATTTCATGACTAGAATGAATACAAGAGAATATTCATATAAAATAATTTGTAATATTTTAGACTTACATCAAATTTGCTAAAAAAGTTGAAACGTATGTTTCAATTATGCTAAAGGCTAAAACTACCAACTGCTGCAAACAGCTAAAAATGACTGCATCTTTGGAATAGACCAATCATTTGTACTTCCACACTTAATTCTTTGAAAACATATTTGAAATAAATCTTTGTATGACTGAATTTATAAGGAAATTATACAAATTGATACAAATTGGAGGAGAATAAGGCATAAGTACCTTCAACAATTGAGTCCAGGGTCACTAACATGACAGGTCATTTAGTCATCCTGATTAAGATTAAAACTATGACATTTTGGATCACACTAAATCAATGAGACGGCATTAGCTTAAATCACTAGACAGGGTAAGTTAACTCTAAGAGCTTTGAAATACTGTTTCCATCTCAGAAGTATTGTTTAATGGTGAAAGCTAACGATCCTATTTTGGTTGTTTAGAGCTGATAATATTAGCAAAAATAATTATTTTCAATATCAAAAATTCTTTACAAAATTTGTTGCCAGGGATGTTTCTTAACAGCTGGAACAATGACCAAAATTTGTAGATGCTGAATCTCAAAATCTGTAGTTTTTTATAAATGCAGTCGTCTGCAGGCATCTAAGACACTAAGGACTTCTAGCTACATGCGATTATTCATTCTAATACTTGGCAGACAGGATCTTTATTCAAATTGACTTGTTACATAGTCAAAATGCAATGATACAGTGTTTTTGCTCTCACCATCCCAGGGTATTAACTCCCCAATTTTTTGCAGAATTAGAAAGTTGGCAGATAAATATTTTTTAGACAAGAAGGTTATATCATTCAGCAACTCACTCCTTAAGTCAAGATTAATGGTCGCTCTCAAATCATGCGATTTTTGAAAATCCTGGTTTTACCAGTAAGACAACAGCAATCTAAAGAAACATAAATCAACAGCCCACTTAACATCTGGGTGCAATTAAATAAATAAATTCTAGATATTCTAATATTTTCAAAATCCCTATCTTTTTTAAAAAGTGAAGATTTGTCACTTGTTTTAACAGTGTATATCACAAAATATCTTAGATCCAAGAATCTGTACACAAGACCTGCTAATTCCACAATATCTGCTTATACATTGCCTTTCAATGTGCTTACAGTTCCCCCTCCCTAATATGCCAATGCTATGCACACATAACTTTGCTCTTCAACATTTTTCAACATCTCAGATGTTGGCTTTTCATGCAATACCAAACAAAGCATAAGCATGATTCTTACTTGAGAAAGGCTACAGTTACACATAAGAAAATGATTGTCTGTGCACAGGGTTTTTCTCTTCCCCATGTGATCTTATTTTTGTCATCCTATGCTAAAATTCTGTATTTGGAAACTTTGGAAGTTTCCTCTTTTCTAATTATTACTGTTACTTTAAACGTATTTGCATTTGTCTCTGTTATTCTGGGTTACCTATTAAGCTGTACACATTTGAATTCATTGCTTATTACTATAGTGACTATATGGCAATTTTACATAAATAGAATTATCTTCCTGATAGTTTTTCTTTACGAGATTTCTTCTAACCTTTAAACTGAAGAGAAATGAAATCCATACTCATTTGTCTAAATGATGTCATGTGCCAAATGCAATTACTCCTAGAACAGGTCTTCTATGTCTAGAGAAAGTTTATTTCATCAAAATGTTGTGATGCACCATTGAGTCTGGCTTATTAAACAGAAAGAGGTCATAGGACAGTCACACTATGCAAGATACGTTCTACATCATGAGCATCAAACTGTGCAAAACTGATAGAACACTGGCAGTTCAGCTCTGTAGCGAAAAAACAAAGGTATTGTTAATTTTATTTTGCATAGCGTGAGCGAGTAAGATATACAGAAGTTTAAATTATTCTTTTAGATCCCATAGAATTGTGTAGCCCTAGGAAGTGGAAAACAGTAAACAAAACATTTACAAAGAATAGGGACTGTGAGAATCCAGATAAAAAATCTAACCAGCAAGAACACGGCTGAAGGACTTTGGAAAGATTTTCTCTCCTAAGTGTGTGGGTCTTGTACATACAAAGAAGAATGGATCTCAAAGACAAGTAAACCATTTTCATAACTATAATTTCCTATCTCTGTATTTCAGTAGATACTCTACGTCATCCATCTGTTTTCAGTGTTGCTTAGTCCCACGCCTTCTCTAACCTGTATATTTGTTAAACTCCACAGGGGAGAATGGAAAACTTTAACACAGTACTCTATGTTTGAACTTAAACAATGCAAGTAAAGGATGTAATTTATTCATTTTGATTACAAAAATATATACTACACAAATAGTAAGAGCTAAGTGCTGAACAGAGCATGTTCCTATGGATAGTAATGAAACAAGAAGTTACTATAAAAGCCACAGAAATAGATTCCTTTCTGCAAAACTGGATAATTTACATTCCCGTAATTACTGTGGCATCTGAGAACCTCAATTTCTAAATTTGTTTAGTTTCAATCTAAGGATGGACAGTGGAATTCTTCTGTCAGTTATGTCTACTCACTTTCTGTAAACAAGATGGAGTAACATATTTACCTGGGCCTCCTCTGGCAATATTCACTGATTTACTCCGCATTACTTTCCTTTGTTAAATTCTATTTTTGAATTATTTTATTCACCAAATTGTTGACTTTTAAAATTTCTAATTACAGCCAAAGCCTGAAACAAATCTTATGTAAATATATACTGCTGTTGCTCTAACTTCTAAATTTGATTTTGACTTTAAAGATCTGCAAGTGAAAAAAAGTTTGCTTGAAATAAGTGATCTGATTCACAAGTACATTGTCAGGCTACTGCATCTTTATTTATTAGTTAGAGAAGGAGGAGATTCTTTTTAATTTAGAATGTTTGACTCCTGGACATATATATAATTTATTTTTATTATCATCTTTATTATTATTATTTTGCTAAAAGGCAAATACGGGGTTTAGTTATAAAAAATACGGTTGTACTTGGTGACATACTGACAGGAGTTGATGTAAGACTCCTATGAATGTTCTACTGCAGCAACCAAAACCTGAAAATTTTAATGCACTAAACAAACTGAAGCTAGGAAACGCATGGAATATGTATATATATAGTAGATAACATACAATTTAAATGATTAAAATGAGCTGGTGAGTCTGTAGTACTGCCTCTTGCCCACAAGACCTCCCTACCTTGTCAGAAATCTTTCAGGTAAAGAGGGTGAAAACAGCTACTATTTGATCCCAGTGGCAAGAAAAAACTAATGATACTTCCTCAGTTTTGCTGAAATAAACTATTAATAACATTTATAACTGCATTCTCATGTATTTTGAACCTCCAGCTTCATGTGATGTTGCATTGTAAGAGAAATTGCACAATCCTGTCCACAGTTCACAAAATTGCAGGGGTTGGAAGAGACCTCAGGGGATCATCGAGTCCAACCTCCTGCCAAAGCAGGTTCCCTACAATATGTCACACAGGTAGGCACCCAGACAGATCTTGAATATCTCCAAAGAAGGAGACTCCACAATCTCTCTGGGGCAACCTGCTCCAGTGCTCCATCACTCGTACTGTAAAGTTCTTCCGCACGTTTGTACGGAAACCCCTGTGTTCAAGTCTTAGGCCATTTCTCCTTGTCCTATTGCTGTGCACCACGGAGAAGAGCCTGGCCTCACCCATTTGCCTCCCATCTCCCTTTAGATATTTATAAAAATTTATCTGATCCCCTTCAAGTCTTCTTCTCCCCAGCAGAACAGATCCAGGTTAGTCAGTCTTTCCTCAGACGGGAGCTACTCCAGACCCTTTATCATCTTTGTTGCCCTTCCCTGTTCTTCTAGGAGATCTCTGGTCTTTTTGATCTGGGGAGCCCATAACTTGACACAGTAGTCTAAATGTGAGCTCACCATGGCATAGTAGAGAGGGTGGATCACCTTCCTCTACCAGCTGGCCATGCTTTTTTTAATGCACCCCAGGATACCATTGACCTTCTTGACCACAAGGTCACACTGCTTGTCCACCAGAACACCCAGGTCCTTCTCTGCAGAGCTCCTCTCCAACAGATCATCTCCTAATCTGTACTGATGCATGTGGTTATTCTCTTACAGATGCTTTGAAAATAGATCCTTGATCCTATACAGTACTCCACAAAATTGGAGATATTCCAGTTCCTGGCTGAAGCAGAGGTTGTTAATGGACAGTTCTGGGTTCTGGGTTCCCAGAGATTTTCTGAATGAACTTCTTTTTGTTTCTATTTGTAAGCAGTATTGCAACTTGTTTATCATTTTTAAAAGCTATCAATTAGGTAATTTGGAAACAAATCAGTTATCAATTGAGTTACTTTACAAAAACAATTTCTTTCACTCAACAACTCCTCCATAATATAGTTGACAGCCAAGTTGACTAGAAGCCAAGAGCAGTCCTTAGAGCAGTGGTATTTATTCAGATGCACTGAATAATAGTTCCAGATATACAGTATTTACTCTCAGGATTAAGGTCATGAGAATTGCATAAACAATGCATCAACAAAGATATATATCTTCCTTTGATCTGGCAGTTAAGGCTAAGACACAAAGACACAATACCATTTATTTTTTTTTTCTGAAATTATCAGAAACACAGTAGCAATAAATTCTCATTAAAATATATATATATATATCTTTTTCTGAGTTCAAGACAACACTGATAGTTTTTCACCATGCTAAGCCATGCTTATTTGTCTCTGTTTAATCCACTTGCTCTATAAACATTGAGTTCTTGGGCATTTTTAATTAAGTCAGAGTTGTTACACTTCCCATATAAGGCACTCACCCCTCAACTGTCTCTCTTTTTAATGCAAGCCTTCCAGGGAAAACGTGCAGTCTCCATGTTGTCTTTCTGCCTACAGCCCTCTAAACTGGGAGGCCAGAGTTTTGCAATGGAGGATAAGGATTCTTACCTGCTGCTTTGGCAACATCCGCAGTTGAAATGTTTTGGAGGTTTGAGTGCACTCTGAAGGTCACAGCTGGTCCCAGCATGCTAGAAAAGATTATTATAAAATGTAAGACTCATAATCAAGATACACGGCATAATATTCTTTTTCGAAATAGGTTTTTAAGGAGAAACCATTAAGACACCATTTAGCCCTGTTCCTTTTGCTTCATTAGCTACATTTGCATACATTCTTATACCTCTTGTGGTTTTTCTTTTTTTTTATGCATGTGTCTTATGTCTGTCTGAAAGAATTTCAGAGATATTAACTAAACTTCAAATAGTCCTGTAAACAACTATTTTAATTACAAAAATGGAAAAAGGAAGGCATTGCAATTATTATTCACCCAAAAGCAGCAATGAACTTCACTGGAATTCAGCATCTAAAAAGATTACATAAAGTTCCAAATTAGCACGAGTCCTCTTGTCATGACTCTAAATCAGAAGAATGATTAAAAAACCTCCGAATACTTATGTTAAACCATGTTCTATAAGAACATACCTGGGGAAAAGATTTTGGACTTAGCTGATCCAATGGCTGATTATGACAAGAAAGATGTCACAAATTACTGTCTTTTAACAGCAGAGGTTACCATCTATTTGAATAACTTATGAAATGATGAAACTCTGTGGTGACCATTGTGGGTGTATCCTGATCGATCTTTATGGTTTTAGAATCTATAGTGCATTTGCAGAGCAAAGTACTGATTAGGTAAATGAAGAGAAAGGTATTCAAGGTTTAAAATATATATATATTTTGTATTTTTCAAGGAAAATAAATAAAATAAAAGATGTAATTCTACATTATACTCATCTCAATAATATCCAACTTACATGCACATCTTACGAAGGAATAAAGAGATGTCCATTCTAACATTATTCTAAAATGCATAAATATACAAAAAAGAAAAGAAATAACCACAAAAGAAAACACACCCAACCACGGTAAAAGTGTTTTTAAGAATTCTTTTTCAGATTGCAAGCTACAGTAGTAACTATAACATGCATTTATATAGCAGCAGAGAGTGCAAGGGCTGAAAACTGGCACGTGATAACAGTTTTCTAACATATTACGTGTTAAGTAAGTGCCTAATTTTTTATTATTCACACAAACCACGAGAAGCATTAGAATTATACTATGGATAACACCTGTTTCAGCTGTGGTAAACTGATGAGAACCATACACGTAACATGCTTTGACCTAATATAGCCATGACTCATGAGAGAATGAAATCTGAAAAATTGCTACATAAAAGAAGTTGAAAAATAATTTTGCTGCAGGGCGAAGTATTAAATTATTCTTTTACTAACACTTTGCATTTGTATTTTCCATTCATACAATGGAGAGCAGTTAATGAAGTGCAAGCACTTAATTGCATCACATATATCCTAGACAGAAGTGCTTCTCAACTTTTTCCATTTTAGGTAGAAGTAAACTACTGTTGATCATTAAGACTTTGAGATCACAAAGGGAATCAGTGTAAGACTAAGGAGCCTCCTTTCAATCTTTTACTTTTAAAGCATGCACTGTGCATATTTTATTCTATAGTTGTTAGGAAATGTCATTAATCAACTATTTTTCTTTAAATACTCCTCTGTGTGGGAGAAAACTAAAATACAGATTTTATTGCTAAAGGATACTCCAGATGTCAAATCATTAATGTTCAAGAAACGCATTTTAATAATGTTAGGCAATTATAAAGCATTTATGAACATCATTTAAGTAGTATGTTTGGTCATAATACTCTACAATTGCATTACTTAAGATACATAAAATGTGTTAGAGAAATTCAGGCCATTCCCCAGTTCTGTGACTAACACAGAGATAATCAACCATAACAGCCACCTGGGAGTTGGATATTATCATGCACTGAATGTAACCAATCTTGCACTGTCCTTCCTGCATTCCCAACCTAAGAGCAATGATGACTCCTCTCAGGCTGCTCAGACACAATGTAATTAGTGGTCTGCTTCAAATAAAAGCAGGCAACAACGTAGTACACATTTGTCCCACATAAACAAAGAACTTTAGATATTTCTCCTAAATCTACATCACCTATTCCATTATTGTCAAGAACCTGGAATTCATGTCAACTTTCAAACACGGTGTAGTTACACTTTGGCATTACCAGCAAAGACAAAGAATTTGATGAGCTGTGCCAAAGTATGTGTTGCCACATGTATGTGTGTGTATGTGTGCCACAATGTATGTGCTCCTCATGGCTTAGAGGATTTAGGGAAACAGAGGGAAAGATAGGATGAGATATAGGATGGGATAAAAATTCCATATGGGACAGGGTTTATATTAATACCCATACTTTCTGCAGGAAAGAAGAAATCTAAGAATCATTTCAAATGCTTATCCTTGCACTGTTGGATGGGATACTATTTTTTCTCTATTGTAATCATTGACTGATTGAACATAAGGAAATACTCGAGCACAACATAAGCCCAATTTCATTAGGAACATTTGCAAAATAAAGAAAATAAAGCAGCTCCTGTCACAACATTTTGCGCATTGGTATTCTGTCAATTATTTAAAAGCAAACAAAAGACCCTGAGATTGTTTGGCCAAAATTGCTTTTCTGCTAGATATTTGGGAACTGACTGCTCGAGAAGCTCATAAAATGAGATTTTTCTCATGGGGGGCTTCTGGTAAACACAATAAATAAACATTTCAATAACAATAGATGCCCTTTGGGGAATTCCTCATTGTTTGTTTATATGTTGGACGAGACCATTTAAACAAAGCCAGTAATTATCTGACTGCAAAATAGTTTCAAAAAGACCCTTTTGAGAAGAGGGTGACCATCTTGAGACAGGGTACAAAGATGTATAAAATACGCCCCCGGTGCTTCCTATCCAGAAACCTCTCTTTAGATACGCATGACCGCTTTCTCATGCAGCTGTAAAACCCTCTGCAACCTACCTAATATTAATAGCAATTCTTGAAATACCAGGGCTTGCTGAAGTGCACACTAATGTTTACAACCAGATGAACTGCAAACATACAACTGCCACAAATCAAGGCCAGCACGAACCTGCTTGGCAGCAGGCAACGTCATGCCAGAGCCCAGCCAGCCATGCCCAAGAAAGATACCACAGAAAGAGACACCAGAAATACAAAAAAATATATAACACACACAGTGCAGTGCTTCTTTTTCCTTAATCAAGAGATTTAAAGTGGTAAGTGGTAGCATCTTTCATCTATGAAAGTAATGTTTTGATAAGATTTTTGTTTAACAATTTTTTTTTTTTCTCAACAAGGTGCATGCTATGCTGCTATGGTTACACCTATGTAAATGTGCAGTTGACTATTCTAACTCAACTGAACTGAAATCAACCTTGTGAGCTTTGGAAGGTATCTAAAATATACTACCATACTCACATATGCTTTTTTTTTTCTTTTTTTTTTTTCCAGAATAGTATCTTCTGATTTACTTTTGAATAAGGGTAAGCAACTCTGGTGTCTAGGATAATAAATAGTGACTTCTTTCCATGCAAAACATAAGGTCTGTTGCAATGACCTGCTAAATTTATTACTAGGAATTTACTGACTAATTACTGTTGGCTGTCACAACTTCTGCTTTTTTTTATATATTTTTCAGTAATGTCTCCTTCAGCCACATCTTTTTTTTTTTTAACAAAGACATTCAAAGCACATTGGAAATTGTAACATTTATGTGCTGTTGTCTTATATTCTGTTTACTAGAGATGAAATAATTACAGTGTTTATACCAAAACAACTTGAAGGTTGATTGCTGATTTAATAATATCCCCTCCCCTTGGGTTTCTATTTCCCATATGAAGGTGGGAAAGTGTAAAACACACAAACAATAAATATTCTTGAAGTAAAATAGAATAATTTCTTTTCATTAACAGTTTTACAGATTAACAATTTTATTCTGTCTATCAACAAAAGGATGATCTGAATAAACAGAGCTGGACCATGATCAGTATGGCAAGGTCCATATCACTTTCAAGCCTTTGGTTATATTTATGAATGACAGGATTTAAATCTCCATAAATTATGTACCAAGCTTTGCGTGCCCATTCTTCTCCCTCATGTGTGTGTACTTCAGTACTACAATATCATACAGAAGGTTTATTGTGAAATAGTCACAGTCTATCATACCCCCTAGTGGAAAAGGATTTGAGAAACATGTGCCAACATGGTTATATGCACTCTTGAAGATGAGACATAGAGCTGATGCCAGATGGAAATGAATTGAGGTTGCATCATACTTTAAAAAACTAAAAGCAGAGTGTGATTTCTCAAGATAGGAGGAAGATGAGGGGATCAGGACTGGATACTGCCATCATTAAATAGTCTCTTAATTACACTGTTTCATATAACAGAGCTTGCTTTAATAAAGCTTAAATTTGAAATTAGAGTTGCCACTTGTCTATATGTTCATTTCAAAATCCTTTAATCTCTGGGGGTTAAGAAAAGCAATTAGTAACGCTCCAGAGGATTGTGCAAAGTGAATTTTATAGCAGTGGAGGTAATTGTTTCAGGAAATGTTTGGTGGGCTTGAACTAATGACTTGCAGTGTGTACATATTTCTGCGCTTATTGTGTTAAAGAATTTGAAGTTTACGTCCATTGTTTATATTGCACTTCAACCTCCTTTACACCCTCTCAACTTTGGAAAGGTGAAATGCTCACACTTGTGTAAATGTGTAATATATTGTAAGTATTAGCTATAAACATACTCGTATCAAATTGAATTGACTGAAAAAAGCATGTGATTAACAGACGTATTTTTGTAATACAGTATGTTTGGATAACATGATTCACAGAGCATAGCAAAAGCACAATAATGCACCTGGTCATCCTTATATATTACAGAGATGGATTAAAAGCATATAGTTGCTATTTGAGCTCATTTTACTATTCAAATTAATTATAAATCCACCAATAAATTGACACAGGCTTCACCAATATTTTTGACCAGAACCTTTGATCAAAAGTTACTCTGTATATAATTGCTTCAATTCTATTTATATTATCTACACACAAGCAGGTACTGATTAAACCTCAAATATTCTGAAAATCTGTGAAGATTGTATTATGCTCTGGAATCAGCTTCTACAAAATAACTTCCTTGAACTGCTGAGTAGAATATTTTGATCATCACCTAGACTTAGTTCTAAAAATGGCCATCTTTAATATACTTACTGTTTATAAACGTGCTTAATTTTGTATCTGAAGTGATCAGAACTCCATGTACAGCTGTATCTACTTTCTATTTCTTACATCCAATGATGAATTTGATTTATTTTTATTTATTTATTTATTTATTTATTTATTCCTATTTCAGTCTTCTATTTCAGTCTTCTATTTCAGCTTTTCCGGTTCTTGGAACCCTGCTCCAGAAACTTTAACACGCTTCTCAAACTGCAGAACAAAGGGTGTTCCACAATGAGCTGCAGTACTGCCCAAAATACATTATCTTATCCATTAATATTTATATCCTATAAATAAACTAAATTTGTATGCATTTGTTTGCAACATGGTCTGCAGACATGTTTCCGTGTTCCTCTTCCAACTAACTTGCAGAGGGAAAGTTAAAGTAGATACGTTGTACAAACATCAACACCATCAATATGTGACAATAATACTAAAGATGAATATCTGATTTGAGATCGTCTCCTGAGAATGAACATTGTCTGGGGACAGATAACATGCATCCCAGGGTCTTGAAGGAACTAGCCGATGTGGTTGCTAAGTCATTCATCAAATTGGAAAAGGCAGGACAGTCAGGCCAAGTCCCTGCTGACTGGAAAAAAGGAAACATCACTCCATTTTTTCAGAAAGAGAGAGGAACATTCAGAGAACTACAGTCCACTGAGTCTCACCTCTATGCCTGGGAAGAAAATGGAAAGATCCTCTTGGAAGCTATGTTAAGGCACACATGAGATGGACAAGGTGGTATGAAACAGCAAGCATGGCTTCATTAAGGGCAGATCATGCCTGACCAGTCTGGGGGCCTTCTTTGAGTGACAGCATTGGTGAACAAAGGGGGGGCAGCAGATGTTGTCTGCCTGGACATGTGCAAGGCCTTTGACATCATCCTGTACCACATCCTTATCTCTAAATTGGAGAGGTATGGATTTGTAGGCTGGATGGTTCAATGTATAGCTGCAGCCAGAGGGTTGTGGTTACTGGCTCTAAGTCCAGGTGGAGGCTAGAGAGAAGTGTTGTCCCACAAGTCTGTTTTGAGATTGACACTGTTTAACATTTTACCAGTGACACAGACAGTGGGATTGTGTGCATTCTCAGCAAATTTGTGGATGATTCCAAGCTTAATGGTGCAGCTGACACAACAGAAGGAAAGGACTAGAGGGACCTGGACATGCTTGAAAAATGCGCCTATGTGAACAAGGCCAAGTGCAAGGAGCTGCACTTCGGTCGGAGCAATCCCAGATATGAGTACAGACTGGGAGAAGCACTCACTCAGAGGAGCTCTACAAAGAAGGACTTGGGGTTTCTAATGGATGAAAAGCTGCACACAAGCCAGCAGTGTGTGCTTGCAGCCAGAAGGCCAACAGTATGTTGGGCTGAATCAACAGATAAGTGGCCAGTAGGGAGAAGGAGGGGATTGTTCCCTTTTACTTTGCCTTGCAAGGCTCCATCTGCAGTCCTGTTTAGTGCAGAGAAGTCACAGGGGGACCTCACTGGGGCCTTCCAATACTTGAAAGGAGCTTATAAGCAGGAGAGGAACTGATTTTTTACACATTTTGATAGGACCGTAATAGGACAAGGGGGAGAGAGTTAGATTAGTTGCTGGGGGGAAATTTTTTACTTAAAGTGCTGGAACAAGTTGTTCAGTGAACTGATGGATGTCACATCCCTGAAAGTGCTCGAGACCATGTTGGAGGGGCTGATCTAGTGACTGGCAGCCCTGCCCACAGAAGGGAGTTGGAACTAGATCAGCTTTAAAGTTCCTTCCAAACGAAGCCATTCAACAAATCTATGAAGAACCAAAATCTTTGCCATGGGAAAGACACTAATGGCAATGCTTACAAATTCACCAGCCAGTGAAGAATTTTCTATTACCATTTACATTTGATTAGAACAGTTTACATCATGCAGCAAGGTATGGTGTATTCAGCAGATAGATTAGAAAGATCAGCTAGGTAGCCAGTTTCAGAGCAACTGAAAATGGAATTACAAATTGCAAATGGAATTACATGGAAACAAAACTTTTGGGCAAATTTGATGGTTACAGCTCAAATTTACCTCTGTAATTCACATATATAGCTATCAGAAATCAGATAATTATTTGGACACCTTGCACCGTCCTTTCTAGTCCTTCTTCATATGTCCAATGAAGTAATTCCACTGCACTTTTCTCACCGATTCTACTGTCACTGTAATAATTTCAAGAATTAAGTCACAGAAAACATAAGCTTCATCCATAAAGGGATATTTTCCAAAAATACCAGTCCATGTTTGGAGAGTCTCTGATACCAATAATTACTAAAATGATTGACTTTTACATATTTTCATAATAATTGTCTATTATATAAGCTTTTTAAAAATTATTTCTAAATACACTGATGCTCATTTACAAAGCAAGACATGATGAAAGAGTACTTTAAAGAGTTTACAAATCAGTTCATCTTAGGTGAAGATTTTTTGCTAACCTTATAATTTGAAATATTTTAAAAATGGGCAATGCTCAATTTGGAGATCGATACTATATTCATTAGTTCGTACTTTATTCTTTAGAAAATGTAACCTCCAATGATTACTCAGGATCTATGAATAATGTGAAGTTTTAAAATAACTTTTTTATTAATCTGTCACAAGCCATGAAACGACATTTTCACCATTTTCATGGTGATAGTTGCCAGCTTTGTTTGCCATGCTAATATGATTCTTAATTGCAGCATCTAAAGAACAAAATATGCAAGTATTGTTTTTTTTGTTTTTTGGGGGTTTTTTTGCAACAAAAGACCTTCAGACTGGGAAAATGGTCTCAAAATACTGCTTAAAATACACAATGCATTCAGTCTCTAATGATTAAGCTAAATGATAACTAAGTTATGTCTTTTTAAAATGAAAAAAAAAGAAAACAGGAAAAAAAAAAAAAAAAAGAGGCTCTAAGGGAGAGACATGGTGCCAGCCTACCTCCTTTGCAAAGGAAGCATTACAAGGGAAATTTATACAAAATTTAAGTCACATTTGCTCCCACTGAATTTATCATTCCCTAGGAATACAAACGTTTCCCAGGAATCTTGTGGGCCTGTATATTTGTACAATATTTTCCGTATAGACATTAAAAAAAAGTGAAGAAGAACTATTTACTTGTTCAGTTTGGCCTGCAGGTCTGTAATACTGATTTCATGCATACACACAGCTGACAGAAATATATATAAGTGTGTTTGTGTATGAAGGAGATCAGGTGGCCAATGAACAAAGGATAAAGAAAGACAAAGAGATTAATTTTGCGTATTTCTCATAATTATTTTTTCAAACAAATCTTTAAAAGAATTTTCTCTTCTACATTTATTTAATCAGTTGCCCGACCCTGTAACTTTTTTCCAATTCTAAAATTAATTGTATTATTTGTAGACCAAGTTTTAGTTCAAGAGTGAGAATCACAGTTCTATGTTTCTATTCTCATATCTATCTGTCATCAAATTCTTACCATTTCAAAGAAAAATTAAGAAAACTATCTTGAGTTTTAGTCTACCCATCTGTATAATGGAAATAATTACCTGTTAATAAAGCCATTCAAATTCAATGCAGTGGCACATATTCACTGTCTTGCTTGAGACAAAGGAGTATATTTTCCCACCTTATAACATGATGGACTTTAATTTTATTAAAAATGAATATAGAGAAAGTAATATAGAAAGTACAGGAAGAAGTATGAAGTTTAAAATAGGTAAACTTTAGAAGCTCACTTGTCTATAAGAAAAAAATTCTCCTGAGTACATGGATATATGTTTGTAACATGGGATTTCATTCTGTGTTTGATTACAAAGGTGCAAATCCTCTGATTTAATGAGATGAAATGTTGTAATGTAAAGCTGAAGTTGGTACATTTTTATTTATAAGAGTCTTCCTAGATTTTTATGGTCTCTCTATTTTGTCACCTACAATTCATAAAATGCTGCAGGCCAAAATCCTTCTTGTTATTTTTAATATATTTTTATATTTTTCTAGCAGGAAAGTTACAGTGGAGAAGGCAAAATGATCTTGGTTATATGCACATTTATTAAAGAAAAGCACACAAAATATATTGTACCTCAGGGGAAAAAAGCCACAAGACTAATGTAATGCCAAAGCTGAGAAATTTCTCATTTTTAAGTAAAGGAATGCATAGTTGAAACTTCCATCTTATTTTTGTTTCCTTATCCTCATTTCTATAAAATTGATGCATCTTTATATTAAAAATTAGTTGTCAAATAAGACAATATGTACCAGAAAACACAATGTAATTTCTTATAAAAGCCTGCATGCAATGAGTTACAGCAGTACATTTTTCAGACAATTTGTTTTCCAGACTCATTAAATCTGCAGAAGAAGTCAAGTTTGAATAAAAGTGGTGCCATTATATCTGAGTTATGCTTTTATATCATTTTAAACAAGATTATGCCAAATAACCTTAGCCTGTTGGTTTGTTACTTAAATTCAAAAAAATAGATCACAAATACTTTTCAACTTTTTTGAAATGTATATGCTTTTACTGACACCAAGGAAAAGTACAGTTATAAATAAAAATGTTGCTTAATTTCTGGACAATGAATGTAGTGGAAGTAAAATTCAACCTATTGATAGGTTATACTACAGCACAATAAGGAGAAGAAGATGGACTGTATGGTTTTTTATAAGCACAGTATTTGAAAAGTCCTTTCTAAATGACACAGATGGCATGATCTGCCAATCTAGAAATAAAAAACTTCACAAGATTCACCCACAGGTGTAGAAAATGAAGAAAAGATGCTTCACACTGAATCAAGGAGAAAGGAATCATGGAGAGCTTGTACAGCAGTGGGAAGTTTCATGTTACTGGCAAGTACAAAACCTAACTAGACACTGTGCTACCTGTCCCACTACAGTTCACTGGGTTAAATAAGCCTCCCTCACACTATCCTGCCTTTCAAGCTACCGACAATTTACTGAGATGTTCACATTTAGAGCGTACATATACCAAATGTCATAATCCATCAGCATGATGAAGTGAAAATACCAAGTACTGTTCCAGCGTTTAGGTTCTGGATGACTGAATATGATTAACTGGCTGATTGAGTTTTTCAGGTGTTAGAAAAATAACATGACAAACAATGAACAAAACCTATATAGCATGATTAGGACACTACAGCCAATGCACATTCATAATAGGTGAGACTGAGAGCTCCACTCATCAATGTGCCTGCCCTACACTTTTAATTTGAACAAGTTTAAAGCCTTCCTGAATTTCCACCACTTGGTTTGATTTTCAAATATCTTCCTTAGTCCACATTTTTTTCACTGGGATGGTTGGCTGGCTTTTCAGATTGTATTATTCCAGCCCAACCGTTTCAGCCCTTCCTAAGAACAAGGATAATGATAACTACTGTTTGGTCATGTGAGACATTTTTTTTTGAAAAGGAGCCAGAAAGTGCCAGTACCCTCACTACTAAAAAAACAGAAATTTTAAGTATGGTGAGAGCATGCCCACAGCATTTCTGGTAATTAGCCCTCCAAATTCAGGCTTTTGTTAGATTACTGTTTTCATGTAATTACTTAAAAAAAGAGTTGATGCTAAGGACATGACACAGTACAATAGGAAAAATCAGTCTTGACTTACTTTTTATCTGTCATTGTCTCACATTTTATTGACAGATGCACTTTATCTTTTCAAAATATTTATTCAATAGGATCCCTGTTGTCCAAGAATGAATAGTGGTCAGATACCAGAGCAGATAACTATTTTTAGGATCTTTAACTTCATTTTTGGCAGACCTTGGGAGAATTTTAAAAAACCTATATGAAGCTATAAGGATCTTAAGGACATTTCATTACCTTGAATTCTGCTGGCACCATCCACCTTCTCAGATTCAGATTCAGACTCAGTTCATTTGAAGCCAATGTTTTCTTTGTTTTTGTTATTGTTTTTTTACAGAATCATTGTTCAAACTGACAGCTGACTTCTGAATACTCAGAGTGGTAATTGAAGTCAACAAGAACTCAATACTTAAAGTTCTTCACAGAAGACAACAGTCTAAGACATACTCTTAGATATCAGACTGGACAGTTCAAATTAGTAGATATTTTGCCATTAATACTTTCATGAATAAACTGTAGCTCTGTATTGTTCTTATAATGACTATCAATTTCAGTTTGTCAAATGCTTTGATAGACTAGAAAAGAGCACCACAGGAAAACAAAACAAAACAACAGCAAAACTGAGAAGAAATGGATTTTCTGACCTCAGAGCAGGATTTGAATAATGTGGAATGAAGAAAGCCCGAAGCCACACATTGAACAATGAAGATAAAATGGAACATTGAAGAGCTGCTCATTAGCTGAGCATTTTATTTCCTGCATATGGAATCAGACAGAATTCTATAAAAATATATATAAATATATTATAAAAGACTATATCATGATTAGTCATTATTGAAAGATTGATAGTTTTGGTCAGCTGAACAAAAAAATTAAAAAACAAAAAACAAAGAACCACCAAACAATAGGTTTATCTCTCTTCAAAATCAATTGTTAGCTTATTTTTTATCACCAAAATTGAAGCATTTGCCTTACAAGCCAAACATAATTAAATTTTGAAATGAGTCATTTCTTTGAATTGAAAAATTATAGCATATTATTTTCATAATGTCAAACAACACTGCTGGGACTGACAGAATTTTTTAAATGGATTTGCCATCTGAAGCTTCCATATAGTTTCCATACATAGCTTCATTTAATGCAAATTTTCATTTTTCATGTAAAACACAATTCAACTAAAACACTGAGGTCATCTCCAATCTCAGTGTGGATAGTGAGAACATTCAGGTGAAAGCTAAACAGCCAACCTGTGGCCTTTTAGTTTGAGCTTTAGAGTCTAAAAGCTCAGCGATAGAGGTTTTTATCTTAGCACTGAGTGTATGATACATGTGCAACCAACTGTACTGATAGGGAATATATTAAATTTTATGGTTTTGCAATCCAGGAATTCACATTAGAGAATCAGAATCAGCTTAGAAAATCTGTTCACATTAGCACTTGAAATTCAGTGACTATCCTGTGTATTTCAAAAATTACATATATAGTTTAAAGGCCTACACAGACAACATCTGCTATGCTCCAAAACAACAGCAATAGATAAACACTAATGTATTTTTAGGGAATGAATACAGGGTGCCCTACTACAGGTTTTCCATTGAAAAATGATGGAAACATTTTTTGTCAAGTTACCACATCTCCTGGAAGGACAGTTCATTGTAAGCTTAAGTATATTAAAAGGCAAAAAGATGCTCACTGAAATGCACAGGAGGAAGCAAAAGTGATAGAATGAAACTGGGGGAAAAAAAAAAAAAAAGATACATAGAGCAAGAAATCTTCAACAGCAATAGGGAAAATCATAAAAGGCTAAAGAGAGAAATAAGAAGGAAAAGAAAAAAAAATCAGTTTTACTGCAGTTTACATCAAAGGATGTAATATTCAGCAGAAAATATCACACTTGACTGGAGGCTGAGAATGATATGCAGTCTGAAATACTATGACATCAGAATAATTTGTTTTCCTTCCATGTAAAGGTGTTCAGCTAAATTTAGAGCTGAAAACCTCCCATTAGCAATGTTCTCACTAAACATCCCAAGTATAAGAAAATAAGAGCACAGAAATAATTTGTATTCCTATAGGAATCTGAAGAAGTCGTGTATGTCGCTTTTACTATATATTTTGAGTGTTCTTTCCACTACTTTCACAGCCAAGCTAACAAATTTTTGTAGCTTTATTATATTTGGATCTTTGTTGGTAACCTGTTGCACTTATAAGTTTATTCTATAATGCATCAAGAGCTTTAATTACAAGAAGGCCAACACTGCAGATTGCAGAGGTAGCATTAATTTTAAAATAAATACAAGCCCTCCAAGCAGTACTACCCATTTGACTTCAATCCATGATACCAGTCCAACAATCAATCACCAGAGGCATTGGACATCCATAATTAGATTATAAAATCATAACTATAGTCATTTTACGTCTGCTTGCATAATTACATCAGCATGCTAATATCCTTTTAATGGTCTCTAATGATGTAATAAGAAATAATGGAATTTATTTGACAGCTACATAACCATTAACAAAACATATTAAGCATAACTATTACTTCCATAAAGATTCAGGCTGTATCCAGAAGTGACAGCTAACATGTTGGATCTTTTCTTCAGTATGGAAGTATTTCTAATTATGTATTCCCCAAATCTATTCCCAATCATCTGCTTCACAGGGTGAGCAAAGTTTATGTCAACGCAAACTTGACAACAAACCAACTGCAGAAGTGGACTGAACGCTCTGGGAGCCAAGCCTGAGGCTATGTTGTGAAATGCAGGCCATCGGTTAAAGTTGGCAGGATTGTGAAAGAGAAGAGAAGATAAGCTGATTATTTCCATGCATCAAATAAAATCAAGAACAAACGTGGTAATCAGTAGGAACCCATAGAAAAAAGCTGCTGTTCACTTAACCAAACTCCAAGGCAGAGGAAAAAAATGAAAATACATGGAGGAATGAAAGATATTTGCAGACAAAACTAACGAAATGTAGTAATGTATTTGTGAATCAGTACCATTGAAATCACTTTGTGCATACAACAGGACAAAAAACCTTATCTAAGAATTTAAAGAACATTAAAAAATTCACCACTCACACTCTGTCCTCAGTTTTTATATTATTCCTCTTGAATGTGATGGCCTTGTCTGAACTCTGAAATTTGTGACTCTTATTAAAAACGAATTTAGTCTGAAATCTGTGCAGCAGTCCAAAAAAATCAGATGTACACTCTTTTCCTTTTCAGAATTCTTGGAAGGGAAAGAGAAAACTGAGAATTTTAAACCAAGCTCACATTCAGGTCAGAATCTAATTTCAGGTTCAATCTAATTTAGTTTTCCATATTCCTACGCCTCATAAATTCTTGATCTTAGGATTATGGATATTTTTAAAAGCTAAATCCCCAAGGGGGAAAAAAACAACAGCAAAACACTAGTAAAATAAAATACTTCCTTAGAGATCTCATCCTCACAAGTGTCAATGAATTAGTGAATTAGGAATTCCCATATCATCAGGTCTTTCTCGAAACTCCTCTACAGGAGGCCGTTCAGACAGCAACCAGAGCTTTCATGTTCATACAGTTTTCCAATGGTGGCTATGTAATTACAATAAAAGAACAAATCCAAAAAACATTAATGCTTTTTTCTAAGGCTTCTACTTCTGCTGTCTAATGTCCACCTTTGTATTTCTATAGCACTTCATGGGCTTAACTTGAGCTTAAGCACCTCATTTTCTGGACTAAAGGTTTATTATGGATTAATTATTCCCTAACTTGAGATTTGGGATAACCTTTCACAGATTTATAGATGTTTTAAAAAGGCAAAGATCTATGATGTGCTGATAGACAGAATAGTCTGTCCTGCTTGTAATTTTCATCATTTATAGTGCACCTTTAAAATACAGACCATATCATACAAGTACTTTTGGTACTGTCATATGACTGCACATTAATGGATTCAAAATATTCAGCTTCCCTAAAGTTGCATATTAAGGAAAAAAAATAAAAAGTTCAAATGTGCTATTTCACTGGAGGGATGTTTTCCATTAAAGAATAAACCTACAGCTTGACAATTGCAATGTTGTTGCAATTTATCAAATGATTAAAAAAAAGAAAAAAAGGTTTTATGCTAACAATTAGAAAGGTAGGTGAAAGTGCTCTTTTAATGTAAATGAATGAAGTTAATGAAGTAGAACCCATTGATTCCAGCAGAGAACTTGTTCTGTGGAATTATCCCTTTGAATGTGCAGCAGGCTTTGATTTATCTGGTAGTATTCAAATTCAAGGTTGAAAATTCTTTTATAAGGAAGGGTATATAATATCATTTTTTTTGTAACTACAAAATTCAGTTTTCATTAACAGTATATTTCATAAAATACAAGTTAAAAAAACCAACACTTCCACCAAAAATGCAACATCTTCAGACCACAGATAAAAACACAGCATTAAAAAATATGAATTGCATTCACTGGATACAAAGGCTTAACACAAGAAAGGCTGAGAAGGCACTGCCTTTCAGCAATATGACTCATGGGGAAAACCAAGCAGCCCGAAACACTGAAACACAGGCAGAACCTGGATGTTACCAAGATAACAGTTATTTTATGTGCCCTGGGATGTGAGTTCTTTCCAGCATGCTGTAACAAACCAATCACAGCTGGTTCTTTTTTTCCACTACTTCTCTATCAAACTATTTTATTTAATGAAGGAAAAACTAAAGTTGTATAAAGTAAATGTTCCTATCAAAGTGGCTTCAGAAAATCTCCATTATAATTTATTTTTTTACCAAACGTGGAAAATCATAACCTCCTAACTTAGGCGATTACATTTATCAGCATAAATCATTAGAAAAGCAGCATTTCAACACAGCTGAACTCCCTGTGACTTGTTAAATGAGTAACTGTCCAAGCAGCATGACCTAGTGTGCCATGTGCCATACTGAAAGCCAGGAACCGAAGTTTTTCTCCTGCTGTGATTTTGTTTCACCCTCAGCTATACTGAGTATGATGACACTTTACTGTACTTGCTTAACCCACACTCTGTTAAGTAAGATGGTTATAGATTTAAAGCACTTTGAAGACATTTTTCCCTATGGGAGCATGGGGTTATTTCAGTCTTTATAGTTCGTATTAAATAATGGTTTCTTATATTTGTGTAGGGGATGTTATGAAGATCATCAAAATGTTCTTTTGTTTCTGCATATACTCTCATTAATTTTGGCATTAAAGAGAAGTCATTCCATTGTAAGATGAACTATTGAAAAATAATAAATCCAATAAAATAAAAAGAGGCAAATTTCATATACGTACTTGACATCATCGAAGGCACTCATCTGCAGCTTCAGGAGATCTGCCACATCCTTTATTAACTCCAGGCCCTTTTCCACACTCAGGGGGCTGTTGAAAGGGAGCAAGAAAACACAGCGTTACGAAAATGGAACTCATCAATACTTGAGAGGCTAAAAGTCCCAAAAGAGTTATCACCTTGGCCTCTTAGAGTCTGAAAGCCACCAGTAACTGTATTCCTGTCACATAGTGATCGTGATATCAAGGGAATTGGGATCAGGTGCTTCTTCAGGCATGATGAATCACCTGAATTTTCCAGCAATAAGACAAACAATAAGGTGTAAATGGAATTGTTAGGAAGTGTAATGGGCCCATGATGCAGCAACCAGTTCATCTCAATCCTCAATAAAAAATGTAATAAAGTAAAAGGACAGAAAGAGAGAAAAGGATTGACGAGACAAGGAGGGAAACAAACAATGAAAGTCAAATTGCAGGCTCGGTAGCAAATGGACAAGGGAAAAGCAAATTTTTAAATTCATTAGTTTTTAAAATGAATCTTTGCCCAGTGAAAGGATACAAAATTATTATGGATTTGAGAGTAAACAATGGAGCAAGGCACACAGTCCAGAGGACACTGATTAGATACATAGGATTTAGTTTGGTGTGTGTATGCACTGCTGACAGAACCCACTTTAAATCTTTTTAACCTTTGTCGATGCCACATTTACATTTTTTAATTTAGAATACAGGTTGCAATCAAGCCTAACACAAGAAGACTGCTGGCATTTAAAAAAAAAAAAAAGCATTTATCTAGATGCAAAATATATATTTTAAAAACCTTTAGGTATTAGAGTTGCTAAAGCTGTAAAGGTGTATTAAGAACACTCTAATAGGCAGACTGTACTTTGTTTAGCTGTTGTTTAGTGCTGTGAAACCAAATAAAAATGCATTTAGAAAGTAAAAAGATTTGAAAATTATATAACAAGCTCTACTGAGAACAACAAATGCAGCCTTCTCTAAATTGTGATTATAGAATTATTCTCAACACTGTCAAAGCCCCAACACTCATAGCGTTAAACCTTACAAGCCTGATACTTATCTGACTTATGCCACTTTAAATCAGAAACAACTTAGATGAAACTAACCCAGAGGGAAAAAAAGCTTCTGTATCTTTTCCTTCAAGGCTTTATAACAAGTAAGAGAAGGAGGTGTCAAAAAAGTACGTACTGTTAGACATGATCTTTTCAACTGGACTAAGGGGGAAAAAAAGACCTCTCAGAGCTCTATACCTAGGTTATATTTTCTCTGCTTCGCAGTGAAGTTTTTTGAATCTAATTTTATTGCACTGTAATTATGGCCACGGATTTATTTATTGGCTGCAATGAGCGCTGTTCATTTATTTATTTATTTACTGTGCCGGGTTCTGCATGCAGTGCCCTAAGGGCACCTCTATTTAAATAATGGGATGTCTCGTGGATCTTGGTTAGGCTGGAATTGTTCAGCCTCCCTTCATGCTACTAACCCAAAATGCTCAAGAGACCTCCTGTCACACAGGCAGAGGTAGCCCCTCAAGGCACCAGATAAATTTAGAGTTTTTCTAGATGTATGAGACAGAAATGTTCTTGTCTGAAAGTAACAAAAGAGTCGGATTGTTTCTGTAAGGAAAAAAATGTACTATAGATTATTCATAAAAATCTTATATTTCAAGGACTGACAGTGGGCAGAAATGTGATTATTCTCATCACTATGAAAGCAGATTGTCACAGTGACTCAGGGGCTTATGTGTTAATTAAATCTTTTCTCCCAAAGACACTGGCTTAAATTTTATGGAAATGACTGGTGTCAGCAAGCGGGCTTTCACTGTAACAGCAAGTATACACAGAGGTGCAGGGAAAGTCTGCTGCATACATTGATGTCATTTTTTTTTTAACCAAGAGAGTCACATTTGTAAAAGCTCAACCTTCCATTCCTGCTTACCTCCCCTTCCCTGCAAAAGCATTTCCCAACCTCCAAAACAATGTATGAGTCAATGTAGTAACAGTAATATGTAATCAGAGCATTTGAATGTACAATCCAGCAAGAATGCTGGAGAGAAAATGAGAGAGAAACAGGTGCTAAGAAGTCATTCTTCTGCAGGTCTGAACACAGGTTCACAAGCTCACATCTGGGGTTAGGCTAAGAAATTGTCATTCATAACCGCACAGCAAAACTGTGTACTTCTCAAAGGCATGGTGCTATCTGGACGTGTTCAAGGCCAGGCTGGATAGGGCCTTGGGCTGCCTGATCTAATGGGTGGCAAACCTGCCTGTGGCACGGGGTTGGAACTGGATGGGCTTCAAGGTCTCTTCCAGTACAGGTCATTCTGTGATTCTAGGATTCCACAATTCTTCTTTGTATTTTTTCAGTATTATTATTGATCACATTCTCACATTTGAGGACTCACATTAAGAACTGATTAATTTATGCCCAAGTACCTTCTAGTATCACTTTTACAGTTTCTCAACGTTGCCAAATAATAGTAATGCTGATTACAGTTCTGTAACAGCTGTATGGTAGGAGAGTTGAAAATGCCTAATCATTATCCACACTCTATTTCCCTACTACTTTAATTTGTATTGCATTTTGCTCAGTGTTGCACAGTGTGTGCTTACATAGTGACTGACTCTAGCTTTACTTATGCTGAGTGAGCACGCTGTTCCCAGCAGTATGGCATTAAGCAAACTACCCCAAGCCTAAGGAAAGTGTCCCACCTCTGATAAATGAAAAGGAAGAGCTGGCTTCCTCAGATATGGAAAAGGCTGAGGTACTTAATGAGTTCTTTGCCTCCATCTTCATGGCCAGTCAGGCTTCTCACACCTCTCATGTCTCTGAACTTCAAAGCTGAGGTGGAGGGAGCAAAATCCCTCCAACTGTAAAGAGAGGAGCAAGTCCAGATTACCTCATGAGGCGGAACGTGTACAAGTCTATGGGGTCAGATAACATGAATTCCAGGGTTCTGAAGGAACTGGCTAACATGGTTCAAAAATGTGCTATCCATACTGATTGTGAGGATTCATCTACAATAGAATTAACTAAAAGCAAACTGTTACATAAAGCATGAAGTAAAAACAGAACACAACAATTCAGATAAGGAACAAATAGAAGACACTACAGGAAGATATTTTAATAGAAGAAAGTTTCTCTGGATGCAATCATGATGACAAGGCTCAAGTGACGAGGAAAATAAGATTGGAGTAGGGTTCCTACAACTTTATTTGAACTGTTTAGTTTTAGAACCATAGAATCGTTTGAGTTCGAAGGGACCTTTTAGATCATCTAGATCCAACTCCCTTGCTAAAAGCAGGGACACCTCCCTCAAGACCTGGTTGCTCACAGCCCCATCCAGCCTGGCCTTGAAGAGATTTAGATTTTAGTTTCCTAAAGAAGGAGAGGACAGAGAGCCATGTTGTTACGGTACCAGTCCTGCCTGGATCTGCTCACTCAGAGCACTGTGGTGCAGTGAGTCTGGGCCATGGCCACTTCATGTCCAGACACAGCGCAACACAGATCATGCCCATAGAAGTTTTCCTTTGAGCCTGTGATAATATATTTCACTTCACCAGCAATGGTAAACTCTCAAAGAGCAATCACAACTTGCAAAGGACTCAGAAATAAGAAGCACATACTGGAAAAAAGAAAAGCAGCATGACCTACCCATGGATGCACTTTATGCCTTGGTAGTTCTCTTGAGGACATGTAACCTTCATTTTGTTAAAGAAAATTAATGGGTTCTGTTGTATCCTTAACAGTTCTTGGTTTTTTGGGTTGGTTTTTTTTTTTTTGTTTTGTTTTTTTTTTTTTTTTTTTTTTTTTAATTGCCTTGAGAGTTTCTCAACACTTCCAGGAAAGGTTTTAGCCTTAGGAACAAAAAACCTCTGGGTGGCATAGCACCTTTCTGAAGATCGTACAGCTTCTGATGGCCAAGATCTTGAGATAGAGTTTACTTTAGACTTGGAATCATAGAATCACAAATGTTGGAAAAGACCTTCAAGATCATCTACTCCAACCATCAACTCATTACCAGCTTTCCTACTAAACCATGTCCCTAAGTGCCACATCTAAACATTTCTTGTACACCTCCAGGGACAATGACTCCACCACTTCCTTAAGCAGTCTGATCCAACACATTACCACTTTTTCAGAGAAGAAATTCTTTCTACTATCCAACCTGAATCTCTCCTGGCTCAAATTAGAGCCATTCCCTCTTGTCCTATCACTGTTACCTGGGAAAAGAGGCCAACACCCATCTCGCCACAACCTTCTTTGAGGTAGTTGTGGAGAGCAATAACATCTCCCCTGAGCCTTCTCTTCTCCAGAATAAACAGTCCTGTTCCCTCAGCCACTCCTTCCAAATCCTGTGTTCCAGACACTTCATAGATTCGTTGCCTACTTTAGACAAGCTCCAGGGCCTCAGTGTCTCTCCCGTAGTGAGAGGTCCAAAGCAGAACTCAGTACTTGAGATGCAGAGGGAATGTCACTTCCCTAGTCTTGCTGGCAACACAATTTCTGATACTATATATGTTTCCCATCTTTTCTATAATTTCACTTGCAGTAGATTTCTCTTTTGCATTTTTAAGTTAACTGTGTTAAGATCATAGAGCAGCTGAGATTGGAAGTCACCTCTGGGTCTGTGTAGCCCAACCCCTGCCCCAGCAGGGCACCCTAGAGCAGGTCTTTTTCAGGTTTTAGCTCCAGCTCTCTACAGCTAGAAAGACAAAGGGAGGGTCAGAAAGCATGTAAAATTCATTTATAAATAACTTTTCTTGCTTTGCTTCCTAATGTCATCTCTTTCTGGAAGTTCTAGCCTAAATATTATTTTCAAATGATAAATTAAAACCTTACAGAATCAGTAGCCAAAGTCTGTTTTACCTAGATCCCAATTGCTATGTCATATTATTTGCAGAATATACTTTGATAAATTTTAATGACAATGAAGAAATAAAGGGGGAATAAAATATAAATATTTCCTTTGGGGTTTGTGTAGATACATATTTTCAAGTCTGGCCCAGAATCATCTGAAAAATGCTGTTTTTGTTTAATCTCACATTGCAGCACACAGCACTTGCACTGAACTACTAATATCTGCTCGAGCATATGGCTTATATCTCTGCTAACCACAGACAATATTGTATGGTAGTACTACATCATTCCTTCAGTTGTAATGACTCCCCAGCTGACTGAAAGATTTTGATGTCATGATGTTAAATCATGACAAAACCATTTAAACTATAAAATATATTGAAATAGCCCAATACATAGCTACTTGTCTGTACTAAAATTCACAATAAAGACAGCTCTTTTTAACTTCATCAGGAGTTTTATCTAACAAGAAAAGCAGATCTGGACTATAAAACTCTTTTATTTAGGGATGGATCTTAAATTAAAGTGCAGGAATAAATATCCCTTTACCTTAATGCGAGCTGCTGAGCACTTCTGAAAATTAAGTAATCCATTTAAATTCTCAAGAGCAGATTTGGGAGACCAACTTTATGTAATTGTTAAAACGTTTCCAGAAATTGTACTGGACACTGGATACAGGAAAATTAGATTGTCTGGTGAAAATAATAATCCATATCTTCTAATATCTAAATCAATCCTAGTGAGGGAGTTGAAAACAGAAATAATTTAAGGAACAGTCCACTTACAGAGGTAATTCAAATAACAGAACATTGGATTATAATCTTCCTCTGCCACTGTCTATTAAAGATTTCACTCTTCATTTGCTCAATTTGTAACAGAAATATAGGATTGAGGAGTTATTTCCAAAATTTGGTTCCAGAAAGTTGGCAGAACCTAGAGCAATCACATTAAGCGATTTCCTTCTCAATCACTGCTTCGTATAGTTTACCTTATTTTTCCACATGTAAAACTATCTCATTATCTTCAATGATACACAAATGAGAATATCTGCTGATAAATAAAAGATGAATGAAGAAAAGGCCTTAATCAGGTGACCCTGGTCAAGATGCCTTCCTCAATTTCAACATCTGTGAAATGAAGGGAATGATACCAGCTTTTTTGCCAGATGACTAGTATTGCTACTTAAAGGACTTGCATGCCTTCTGGATCTAAGAATAAAAAGAATAGTGCTATTAGCAGTCCCTAAAAGCTAAACGTATCTCCTCCCTATCAAATATGGAGAAGATATTGTGGCAACAAAGACCAAGAAACATGAAAATTAGTTTTTAGTTTCTAGAAAAATTTCCCTACCAAAAATATTTTTCTAAATTATTCCAACATGGGGTACTAGTTGTCTTCAGAACCCAACTGACTGATTTCACATCATGTTTAAAGCACCTGGATCCAGGTGAACATAACTTGTCACTCACTGCTGAGTTGGTAGCCCACCTGCTGTGGGAAAACGGAGTAGGTGTCAAGAACTTTGTGGACCAGAAATGCCTCACACATGGCGAATTAAACCACTCCCCCAAAAAAGTAGTGCTGAATATTGTATGCTGATCTTGATACCAGGTAAGCTCTACACCACAGTTATTCAAACAGCGCTGCAGATGGATGCCACATTCTCAGGAAATTCCCAAGATAACCTATAAATCAGAAAAGTGAATACAACCAGTTTGAATAATGAATTGCATATTTTTGACCTGGGCCTAATGGTTTATTCATTCAAGTCTCAAAGCTTCCACTTCTGGTTAAAGAACAAGAAAGAAACATGTAAATGAAGAAACAGGAGGAGTTCTGCAGGGAGGGACAGTGGCAGCATGGCCAGCTCTGCATGCTGAGTTAACTGGAGCTCAGATTCTAATAAAAGCCAGTGAGCAATGTCAAAGGGAACAAGAGAAGGAGCAGCAGTAAACAATGATGAAAACTATATGTTCTGTATTTCCCAACATGCCTGTCAAAACAATCCCATAAATTGATCCATTTACGTCGCAAAAAATCTGATCCAGTTATACAGATGGCTTGACTGCTCACATTTGCCATGCCTGCTCCCAGAAAGGAGACCAACACGTAGCTCAAAGTTACACTGAGGTTATGTCAGTCTCACAAGCAGTTGCTCTCATTCGCTTTTCCTTCTCCCAACTGCCAAGTGTCTTCGAAAACCCACTTATTGAACTCTGAAATTCTCCCTTAGTACCATCATTCAAATTATGTATTGTCTTTACCAGACTGTACCTAGTGCCCTTCCAATATTCTGTTTAGCAATTGTAATGCAGCGATATAATGGACATCCAGTCAGCCTTGTCATATTAGTTCAATTGAATCATTTTCTGCAAAAATGAAGAATAATCTACAGTACAGAAATAGGCTTGACATTGGGAATAGCACTCCTTAAACCTAAATGTCAGTCCAGTCCCCAGTGAAATCTTAAGTAAGGTAGGATTCAATCAACCTGGGTTTTTTTGTGTTTTTTTTTTTTTTTTTTTTTAAATCAAGACATAGGCAAAGACGTCCAATTCACCCATTTTTGAGAGTGCTGAGCACTGTGCCAAAATTGCAAGGCATTTATCTACAGCCAGAAAGTTGCCTGAGTGATTAAATACAGCCCTGTCAGAAGCATCAGAAAGTTCATTCTCTGCAGTAGTAGATGCCACTCTTAAAACCAGCCTCTCTTTTGCTGTCCACATTCAAGTACAACAACATCTTCACACCATCTATTTCTCATCGAGAAGGTTCAAAAATTGGTTACATTTGTGCTCAACATGAGTTGAACCCACATTTCAAGTGAAGGTGGGAAGAACCTGAACAGAGCACCCAAGGATTTTGTGGAGAGAGACTTTTTTATTTAATCTGTTTACTTTAAAAACTTTTCAAATATTTACTTATGTAAAACACACACATACTTGAAAAACATTTGGGACAGCAGCATTCCCTTCTCCTGAGTGATGTGAGTTACAGTCATGTTCTCTCTTGCATGTCATCCATCTTCTGCCGTCATTTCTATGCCTGAAGATGAAACACTGAGCCATCAAGAGGATGACAGACAGACCTATCCCTTAGGGCTAGGGATTAGTACCCAGATCACTCTCCCATAACGTAGGAGCTAAAACTGCTTGGAGTAAGTTCTGTAAGGTTTCCTGCACTTCCTGCTTCACTTTCTAAGCCCTGCAGTAGTAAGGGAAAGGCAGGCAGGGACACTCCACAAGGTGCTTTTCAGCACAGGAATGTTAGATATGGTGGAGCCCAGAGTAACCTACTGGTTTGGTATGCCTCCGTGAGGCAGGGAGACACCTAGAAGTCTGGGCTATCTTCTTGAGCCTCACAAAGTCCCTTCTAAATAGAAGAGGAGAAGAGGTGCCAGAATCTCCTTGTATGGATATGTATTCATTTGTCATTGTCATTCATGGGAAAAGCACAACATCCTCATTCCTGGGGAAGACGTGTAGTTCAGCACTTAAATAAGACAGTCTGGCCTTCACCCTAAATACTTTTTAGCTTAAAACCTAGAAATATTTCTTAAAAGGAAAAGGCACTAATCGCAGAGATAACAAGAACAATGCCCTTTGAAAGCCCAAGTCATAAAGACCAAATCTGTTGATTAATTTACTTCCAGTAATCAACTTTAATAAACTTTAATTGAGAGGTAAATGTAGACTATGCCATGTGGTGGCTCTTTTCCCTAGAAGTTAACAGAGACTCGAGCTGCAAAGCACAACTCTGTTGGTCTTGCTGCCTATCTAAGATTTTTAAGAAATTGTTAACACTGCAGCATCTTTCATGCAGCTCTTCTTTTTAGTACTGATCTTAGATACTTTTTTTATTCATGAGGCTTTTATTTTTCTAAAAACTGAATTTTTAGATACATTCTTTAGTTTAATAATAAATACTTTGGTTTAGTGATTACTTAACAAAGTTCCACCTGGTCATTCATCAGTGTTGTCTGGGTATTCACATCAAACTGACTTCCTTAGCGCAGTGCAGTGGTCTATTGACAGTATCAATTTCTCAATATGCAGCATGGTTTCCTTAATGCCAAAGATAGAAAGGTAAATCCCCCCCCACCCCCCCCAAATAAATAACTAAATAAAGATATCAACAACTATAAATAAAGTTCAGAAATACTGGTCTGGAATACCATACAGAATGCTTTAGAGAGTCCAATGTGCATGAGGCCACATTTAGGATGAATAAAGCCAAGGATTAGATTGCTTAGGCTGTTCGGCTATTAGGCAGCAGCACAAAAATTGATTAGGCTGCAAGCAAATATCTTGCTGATGGGCAACTGGCAGGAGCAACCTGGCCAGCTCTAGCACAAACTGTAGTGGATTCAGAACACCAGACTTGAGCTCTACCTTTCTATGAGCGAGGAGCTGGTGCACACCAAGTGTAACTGCTCTGCCTACTATAAGTAGTGAAGAGAAAAGGAGAGGGAGAATAATTTCCTCTTTCTGCTACTGAGATCATGAATAAGCGAGAAGAGCAACCACTGCAGGTAGCAGATCTCCAGCAGTACATGGTTTTTATAAGGGCATATAGCAACACTATGAGGGGAAATGGTTTTAAACTGGGAGAGGGTAGATTTAGATTTAGATATCAAGAAAAAACTCTTTACCGTGAGGATGATGAGGCATTGGCACAGGTTGCCCATTAAGGCTGTGAATGTCCCCTGAATGTTCCCTCTTGGTAGCATTCAAGGACAGGATGGAAGGGAATGTGAGCAACCTGGTCTAAAGGAAGGTGTCTCTGCCTGTAGCAGGGGATTGGAACTAGATGATCTTAAAGGTACCTTCCAAACCAAACCATTCTATGATTGTATGCTAACTCCAGTCTTTGAATCAGATCTCAGCAACAGATGTAAGCACAAGATAGGAGGTTGTGTTACACAATCTTATGCTACTGCCTGATTTTAGCAAGCCAGCTGTAAATCATGAGAGTCTGAAAATAAAGCTAAAAAAATAAGGAAAAAAAAAAAAGAAAATGAAATCCAAGATAATGTTGGAAAAGTTCTTAAGAAGGAGGGTGGGAGATGTGATTTTTGAAATACAGCTCTGTAAGGACTAACTACAGAACAGCCTATCCATTGAGCCTATCTTGGCAATGCTGTGATAAACAGAAGCCTTTTGTTCTTTAGTTCTTTTTTTTCTCTTGAGCACTGCTTCATTCACACTGCTAAAAGTGAAGAAAGCAAGATGTTAAGGAAATCATACAGTGACAGTTTTCAACACTGGTCTCAATTCTCTGAGGACAAAGTTAGAGGTGTGAGACTTGCTACGAAATTGCCGGTATTCTGGCAGCTGCCCAAAGCCCACTCAGAAAGGTGCAAAACACTCTACCCTAGAATAGCTAGGGACCCTAACCTAATAAATCATAACATTACACAAGAAAAAACATTCTATCTGATCACTGATCTGACTCTAGAGGCACTGTAACAGTGACATTTTTTCCCTATATGCATCTTGTGTAATGCGTGTACCGTGTGTACCATGCCTATCAGGATGCTACTCTCAGCCACGCGCTCTACCTCCATGCTCATAGCATTGCAGCCTGGGCAAAGACAGGAGAGATCAGGAATCAGCACTTCCTGCCCTTCTGAACCAAGAACATTCCTTCTGAAAATAAATAAGTAGGATTATTGTTTTCTTCTACCAGTAATTGATGATGCATGTACTCATCACTTCCTAAAATCTCTATTAAAAAATCATCCTGCTAAATTGTTGACCTCAATGATATATTGACTGGTTAGTATTTTAGAAATGGACAACCTAATTCAGGATTTGAGTGCCTTCCCTTAAATTTCTATGCCTGAAAACAGGGGCCACCATACCAATGGCAGGATTTGTGCATCTAAACAGCATTTATTTATTTATTTTTAATTTTCCATTACCTCAGAGCTCAGAGTATGAGTTTTAAGAATATCTTTTTTTTTCTTTTTTCTTTTTTTTTTCTTTTTCCCAGAAGGACTATTTTTGTTAATGTCTATTATTCTGTCACACTTATTTGAGCTGAATTTCATCTACCATTGTGCTCCTTAATCCCTCAATGTATTTAAATCCATCTGGAATTTTTCTAAATCCTCCATAGTTCTTCCTAACAGAGACAATTTGCCCATGGGGTACCACTAATCCCTCTACACGCTGAGAAGCAGCAGTTCATGACGAATCTTTCCCTCCTATCTCATAACTGGTTCTTAATCCACAGAGACGCCGTGGCCCTTGCTCTGTGAGTCACACTCCTTAAAGTCGGTATGAAGAGCATCCCATTTATCTCCTGTTGATTTGGAGGGCAGGTACAACTTGTGGTTTTGCTGCAACAGCAGCTTTTCTCTCAGGAGAGGCTGATGCATCTCCTCAGAAGGCACTTTGCTCCCTCGGGGCTCCTGGGACCAATGCAGTCACAGAAGTAAAGAGAGAAACTCTGGCACGGTCCTCTGGAGGTGGAAGCACAGAAGTCTTTCAATAGAAATACCTAAGACATAAGATGTGGAAGTGATTTATCACTAATGTGGTTTCAGAGTCTGAGATCACAGCACAGAGAAGCTAAAAACAATACTAGGAAACCTTTTATTTTAAGGAAACAGCTTTTTTTTTTCTCTCTCTCTCTCTTTTTTTTTTTTTTCCTAAGATTGGAAAATATTGTAACATGCAACGTAATGGGAAATTCAGTTACAGGAGTATGAAATAAAAGGTTATGAACCTTTCTTTGTATGCAAAGTTCAATAGTAACAGAAGAAGGGAAGATCTACGTCACAGAAAAGGGACATAGTTTTAACAAGGGTCCTCAAGAAAATCTAAGTTCCATCCTTCCATTGATTCCCGTGTCCAGGAATCTGGCTTCATGATGCTTTTCCTCAAGCATCATGCTTTTCGTCCTGTCTGACTCCAGAGGTCACTTACCAAATCAGCTGATCTACTCACAAGAGGATGTGCATTCCAGAGGAAAGTCACCATATTTGCCAAAGAAGGAATAAATGATGTCAGCTACACATATCCCATGGAGTAAGTGAATGCTCCTGTATGGCTACATGATGGTGGGACTATCCCATCTTCATTAAGTTTGAAAAAAACAATATAAACTATTGAATTCTGCCTTCTACAAATCTTACTTTGCATTTCCTAGACACAAAGGGAGTCTCACAACAAGAAAGTTTCCATACAACAGAGGATAAACTGAGATGTTAAAGGGCATCTTTTCAGGATGCAGAGGAAGTACAGTGAGGACTACTGGAATATTTTAACATCAAAACAATTTGTAGTGTTACCATTATATTCTACCTGAGCCCACCAAGCATAAATGATCTTTAGACACCAAAATTGTATTTACTTTCCTTTTCTGGAAGTGCCCCTGAGAATAACCACATGACGTGCTATAATGAAAGTCCTGGGCACTGATGTTGATTTATCAAGTCCATGGTGTTATAACACTTGCCTTGTCTGTCTGAGTTTGAGTCTTTAGCTTCATGTATCTTGAAGTACTCATCTCCAGTACATACTGAGAGAAGAAATGAATTTCAGCACTAAACATATTGAATATGAGTGTGAACTCATACCTCAAATTCAGTCACATCATAATGAATTTTGTAAATAATTTGCATTTATTCAGGACTGATGAAAGGAACCAAGTAATGTCAGGGCACAGAACTACTCACTAGGTTGTTGGAGAGGAGCCTGATGTCACGACACTGTGACTGTAAACATGTTAAAGACACTGCAATTTTATTTCTTTAGTTTGTTTTAATACGCTGTTTTTTGTTCATTGGCTTTATTGGCCTTTAAACCTTTTTAAACTTTTTTTTTTTTTTTTTTTTTTGACAGCTCAGCATATTCCCAGTTTCCATATTTTACCCATCTTTTTCCACCACAAATGAGTGTGAATTTAAACCCCTTAATACGGACAGATTCAAGTCCAGACCAATTTGTAACACAGATGACACCTGGTAAAAATCAATAGCAGTGGTAAGGCTATGAAGGTCAGAGTGATAACGGCATTGTGGAAACACAAGAGTGATTGAGAAGTCAAGAAGGATCACCTCTCTGGAGTTATAATTGAAGTGTGACCCTGTTCCAGCCTGTGCCTGTGTTGTTCCAAATAAGCAGTACCTCCAGCTATGTTAATAGTGACAAATTCATACAGACATATTGTTAATGGCAAAAACATGGAAATAATAGCAATAATCCATGCCATAATGATGATATCCTCCTTTCCAAGACTGGATTCCATTAAAGCACACACAATGCATTTTTAAGCTGAATGTTTGAAGCAGTGATGGAGTTTACTTGTCATAAACCCAAACACTCTGATAGAAAAAAAGCCTTGACTAAGCAAGATTGTTTTTTAAAATCAAATTATTTATGAGTAATTAATAAATGAGATTGAGGTCAGCTGGTGATATACATTTTAATGGGCTTTTGACTTTTTGTATATTCCCTACCTTAACATCACCAAAAATGTTTTTCCTTCAAGGTAACTTAAAGCCCAGACCAAATTACAATGCAGATTGTTTAAATTACAAAAAACAAAGTATGTCCATCAGCCTAGTGCTCAGAGAAGGAAAATAAAGAAACACAAACATTTCTGTAAGATACTAAAATGTTTAACATTTAAAAAATTGACTTTTCCTAAAACTCCATCTCCATTCTATCAATAAATTAAGTCTGAATTTATCTCTCCATCAGACACACCATAATCTGAAGATTGCAGCGCACCTGCTTCTAAAACAGCAAGTGGAAATATCTACTCAATAGTAAAATTAAATTATTTTCTGTGTTCTGATTTATTCTTAGTCTTCTGACTTAGTCCTCACTGACCTTGTGAAGCATTTTCTTGCATGTCATATAAATGATTTAGAGTGAGATAAAAATGACTTTATTCTAATTTTTAGTGGTCAGATGTTTACATTTTATACATGTTATCTGAGTCAAGAAATTTCAAAAATGTATTGGGCATGAAAATCAAATTTTTGCATGTTCATAGCCAAATCTCCCAGAACTGAGCAAAACACTGATGAAAAAGTGCTAGTAGATAATGGATTGCATTATAATTCATTTTCATGAATTCACCAGAATTCCAACCTTTGTTTTTCTCCTTTTCATGCATTCCAAAAGGTTAATATTTGTCACTGTTTTAAAATGATTTACATGGTAATTACCAGAAAAACACTGTAATGGACTAGAAGGATTGGCCATATGGAATTGTGAGATACTGCATTGTCTCAGATGTTTTATGTCTACCACTGTTACAGAGGCAAAACACAGCTTAGCACCCCATCCCTATGATAAGAAACAGGTAACGCAATGAGCAAAGATCTGTAGGATGGAGAGAGCAGAGCAGCATGAACCTACACAAAGAGAGGCTGTGGTACCTCTGCACTGGCTGCAAGTCCATGAGACCTAAAGAGATGCTAATGCAGAAGAGAAGACATGGAAAGGGAAAATGGTGGATCTAGGAACATTTTTCAGAACACCAGCAATATTTATTTGTTCAGCTGAGCAGAGAGATACAAATGTGACCGAGTCACTGTGGCACTCCTGGGACTCCAGGTGCACTGCTAAAATTACCCAGTGCGTTCAAGGTAGGGACCAGGCTCAGTGCCATTACTCTGTGTCATGGATCAGCTGGTCACCAGTTAAATCAAGCCAAAATCTGGCTCTGGATGTTCCTCTGGAGGTGAATCACAAAGTTTGACCCACGAGCAAACAAAGCAAAACATCTGGAGAAGTGAAAAGAGGAATAAATGGGAGCCTGGATGGACTCTTGTGAAGTTATCTACATCAGCAGGTTCTGGGGTAAGATAATTTAACAGACTTTGGAATCACAAAAGTGAAGGGTAAAAGAAGTGGAACAGCCTGTCTTACCATCTCTGCACATAAAACAAAGAAATTAAAAATATTCAAAGCTGAATTCTCATAGTGAAAAAACTATGCACAACCACTGTATTTCTGCTATTTTCTTGTGCATTAAGAAGATTCATGAAGTATAATTTTTCTGTGAGAATGTAAAACATCAGAATTAAGGTGAAACACTGCATTAAAGCAGAGATGTGAAGGATGCAATTTCTGCCACTGAGAATCACAATGATACTGGAGGATTAAAGAGGAAAAAATTATTTTGTGTCTAAAAACCACTACAGAGTGTGAATAACTACATGTGAACAGCTAACCAAGGAATATTTTAGGTCTACTTCTGCATAGTGGTTGTGGTGCAGAGACAATGACAGAATTGTCTCTCACTGATAAATTCATAGGCAAGTATTTTCTACTTGTATTATTTATGTAGCAGATCAAGCTACATTATAAGTAGCAAAACTTTTGGCTTTAAGTTCAATGTTGGACAGTTATTTATTTATACATGGGCAGAGTCTCCTAGTGAAAGTGATAAATTAAGCAATAAGAACTTTACATTTTTCCTTTTTTTTTTTTTTTTTTGGCCCGTGAGCAGTGCTGTCAGTAACTGAGTTTAACAAACTTTAGTACCAAGAGCATTTCTGTTTTTTCTTTTTGTTTTTAAAGCTAGTTGTAGAAGTTAAGTGAAGAATATGCACAATTTTTTTTCCCCTTGATAAAATATACTTGCATACAGAAAAACAATTTCAAAGAGGACATTGAGATATGTAGGGAAGGTCAAATCAGTGTTTCTGTTTGTACATGTGTGTATTAAAGGACAAGAACATTCTGTTATTATTTTCTAAAGAGAGCTGAAAAGCTTCATGAACTACAAAAGCTCAGCTTTTAACACACATCAAGACTTTCTTGTAACAAAGAACAATAAAACCTATTATTCCTGTTTTGTTGTATACATTGCAATTCATTTTGATTTTATATTTTATTTAAAAAGCAATTAAAATGCCCTGCATATCACTGAAATAACAAATGATGAAGATCATGAAAATACGATTCTTTAGCGACTTGCCTAGGAAAACAAAATACCTGCAGAATTAATCGAGAATTCTGTACAACTCAGCGTCAGGGTCCTAACCTGAGCAACATCCTGTAGGAAGCAATCATTATATGCAGAGCAACATCCTTTATCACCTTTATGAAGGTGCAGAAATAGTTTCAAACTCTTAGAATCAACCTAGCCCTTAGCATATTAAGTGGGTCAGACTAATTACCTTTCGTAGCAGTCTTATACTATGAGCAGTAGATCAATTTTCAGCTTTTTCAAAAGTAACTGAACAGAATATCAGCATCTCAAATTAAAAGCACAGAACTGATTGTATGACCCAATTCAGTTTACATGTTGTGAACAGATTTACAACCTATCTAATTTTACACAGACAGTCTGGAATTGAGCTAGCATGTGACAAAACACAAACTATCTAGGAACTGACTAACGTAACAGTGCCAGAAGTTGGCTCACAAGCCAGCAGAACAGCCATGAACAGTCTGTGAGCTTGAATGTATGTGAAAAACCTTAAAATTAAGAATAGTTCATTTGGAAGTGACCTAAAAAGATCAAGTCCAACTGCCTGATCACCTCAGTGATAAACAAATTTAAAGGGCATTCTACAAATTCCTCCTGATCACTTGACAGGAATGGGGTATCAACCACCTCTCTTGATCATTCTCACATTAAAGAGATTTTTGTGATGTCCAGTCTGAGCATCCATCTGTGCAGCTTTTGATGTTCCCACAAGTCCCGACATTGGTTACCAGAAGAACCCTCTGCTTCCCCTCCTCATGGAGAAGCAGAAAGCAACGAGGTTATCTCTAAACCCCTTTTTCTCTAAACTAGAAACAGTCCTCATTCTCTTCTCATAGGAGATGCCTTGCAGCACACATTTTCTGATAAATCACAAAATAAGACAGGTTTCTCTGCATTTGAAGTCCAAAATACTATGATACTATGATTAAGCAGTGAAAAGAAATGAACTTTCTCGAACTAGAATTTCCCTTAGTGCATTGAAGTCTATCTACTCATTATGAAACTGCACACCAGCTTCTGCTTACTGTTTACACTGCTGAGCAAGCAGCAGCTTGCATTTAGTTTTGCTCTAGACTGTAAGAACTGCATGTTCTGGACAAGTCAGGCTTTGGACTGCCTCACAAGGGACTCAGAAGTCTAAATGGTGTTTAAATGTTTTGACTGTGTGATTTTGGCCCACGTCTCAGAGCATATCCTTCCAGACAAATGAGAGTATTGGCATCTTTTTGTGTTAAACAAAAATTTTCCATACTTGAAAAAGTTCAATAAAGAGGAGGAGTTCTTTAGTCTGAGACTTCTCTGATTGGAGAGTTCCCACTGATATATTCCCACTCTAACAGGGAGGTATTTTATAGCTATAGCTGAAGCAGCATGCAAGTGAAAACAACTTCCCTCAGATAATTTCATTTTATAGGATTATTTCAGAGATTAGTAGAAACAGTTCATAGCAGCAATTCTGAGAAAGAAACAAACCTCTTTCACACAAATCCTGCAGTGGTTGAATATCAATTTTTTGAAGGAGAAAAGAGTAAACAAAGTAAATCACCCAATTTGATTGGTTTCTCAGCATAATAAAGTGCTGAAGCAGCACAGTGGAGGATTTGCTGGACAATTTTCTCCACTGAAGCTGTCAATTCATTCTGAAGCTTAGTGCTGATGGATATTATGGATTGGTATGGATTGCACTGCTCCAGCCATCTGAAAGGTCACAAGACAAACACAGCAGGAGTGACCTATTGTTCTTGCCATTGACAATCACACTGCCATTTTGACAAATCTTTAAACTATCACAAATCTTTTATTTAAGTATTACATGAAAATGTTTATCTTTTCTTTGTGGCACAATTAAAAGCTGGCGTCTTAGGAGTTCACTGAAGCAGTCGTAATATCTCCTTGGGTCATGCTTGCAAAGCCATGGAAGCCTGAGAATCTAATAGTGAATGGATCACCTTTGACATCTGTCAACTATACCACTGAGTATAATCTTTTCAGTTCCATTTTCAGATCACAAGGTGAAAAGAACTCAAGCTATTATCCCTAGTGTACAAATATGCTGGACTATTTCCCTTTCTTACCGAAAGACCACTGTTTCGGCCATAAAAATGAAGCTTCACTGCACCAAAAAATCGTGGCCTATAAAAATTGATGGGTTGGAACTATGACATATTGGTTTGTGGAGAAAAGAGAAAAACATACAAAGACAGTATTATCAGAAAATAAAAAAGTACTTCTCACATCACATTTCAGCATTTCATTTCGTGTTGCACAAGTTAAGGTTGGATTTCAAAGATAATCCCCACTCTAATCATAATTGTAATTCTATAATCTTAACTGTGCTTATTGCTGTTAGAAACATTCTTCATATCTGTCTAAAACCCAGGCTTAGAAAAACATAATTCATACACATATTTATCTCCAGCTTCCCTCATGTTTTAAATAGAGCACTTTAAAAAAGCATAAAGATTTAAACACGAAGTATGTAAGATCAGTTGTCAAACTGATTTCCTGAGTACAGGACTACAACCAGTCTCAAAAAGAAGTGATTTTGGATTCACATAGATTAAAGAATTTACTGGGAATAGTTCCAGTCCCTTTTTTCACTGTGTGAGTATCGTGTACATGCACAGATGCATAGAAATGTGCAGCACACACTTATTGCAAAGCCATTTGAGTTATTATTTATTTAATGGAGACAGTGACTGATTTTGTACCAATTTGCGGTATAAAAACAAACCAATGCAGGGAACATTAACATTTCCCTTCTGTGCAGTAATAGTTAACGAACATTATCATTTTCTCTATCCTCTCTCTCCCTAGAAAGGCTACAATTACAACAACATTTATGAAAACAGGTCTTTATTAAAACTCTCAGCTACACTAATCCAATTGCTCTCTAAGGCCACTTTATGAACTAAAGAAATGTTTATGAGAAATATTAGTAAGCAATAGATACCTCAACCATTATAGACCATATTTCATTGTTCCTGCAGAGTGTGCAAGTTCATTTTTAGCATGTGTAATTTCCTAGCTTTTATTATTCTTGCAAAATTTCAGAACATACGTAAAAAAATCGCTTCTAAAAGATAGAAGGTTTCCATTTTACTTTAGCATTACAATTAAACTTAAGACAAAGAAGATTAATGACTCCCCAAAACAAACAAACAAAAAAGAATGCATTTTGAAAGTTGAAGACTTCTGAGAGAAGTCATCTGCCACTGCAATGAAATCATTTTGCTGTAGTTCAAATGCTATTTCACCCTGGTTAAAGAAAGTATATTTTTTTTACTTTAGCTCAATCTAATCAGTTAATTCTATTACTAACTCATTCTAGATTAGGAACTAAAAAAATCCATTTTTCTCATCTCCTCTACCGTGACTTTGGAAAAAATGAGATCCAGTAGTTCCTACTGTGCTAAGAATGTAGTGAGGAGTTATCAGTTAATTTAATTAGATGTAGATACTGTATGCTTTGTGTAACAAGCTGGTTACCATTACAAATACTTACACATATATATATACACTTTTTTTTTTTTTAATAAACTTGTATATTTGAAACACTTGAACTAGTTTAATCTCATTTATTAAAAAAATATCTAGGCATTTTTATCTACTTCCCCATGTTTATCTAAATGCATCTTGCCTTTTCGACTAAAAATGCAATAACCTAATATGTAAGAAATACACGTTTTGTCTTTCTTTTATTAAAATTTGTGAAGGAGCTGAACAAAAACTAGAATAAATCGTATTTGTGTATGTGGAATCCTCCAGGACCCGAAGAATTTAGACAAACAAATCTCTCTAGCAAGTTCCACTGTACAACAATAGACATTAGCTGGGCTAACTAGGAGAAAACCTGGTAAGTTGAGTGGACAATCTACATGCTGCAAAGACTGGAATTCAGAGCATAGAGTTATAAAAGATTTTAGAGATTTCATGAGTAAAGTAAGTCAAGACGGTGGCAATGGGATGTAAAGATGCCTTCAAGACTGATGGGAGCTGGGAGAAATAGCACTGAGCTGTGATAAAAAGTAGTTTCCACTGTTTCACATAGCATTCATATGCAGTTCACAGAGGTGTGGTTAAAATAGTCTCCCATCAATTTCCTGTACACTGGTTTCAATAATTAGGAGATTCCTGAGTGCCCTGTTGGCAAACTACTTGAAGGACAAAGGTGTGACCTAAACAAAAGACTGGAAGAATAATCGGCTAATGACTAGCTTTCTCTAGGAAGAGCTTGTTTAGAATAGTTAGCCAGGCTCCAGTTTCCAGTAGTAACCAGTCATCCAGACTGAACTTGTTATAGGAAAACAACTCGTAGTTGCAAAATGTTTACTCTGGTTAATTAAATCCAAAGCACCTGATGATGAAGTGAGGAACAACTGACACACAAGCAAGTTAACAGAAGTGTAAAGGGATGCCAAATCATTTGGACTCTGCTTAAAGCAGATACTCCAGAACTCCCAAAGAGTGAGCACCCTCCTTCAGGATTTCTGATTCCGATAACTAACTTTTATTTCCTGCAGGGTAACCTCTGAGTCCTTATGAATATATTCCTTACATTATCTCTGAGAGCAGGTGTTTGTTTCCTACTTTTTGAGAAATCTCTGTCTCTTTGATGTTTGCACACTGCCAAGCCACAGCTTTCACTCTCCTCTCTACAGCCTGCTCCCTCCATGTGCTACATAAAATCTCTTCCCCTAAAATATCATCTTTTCTTTGTGATCCCACCTTTCTCAAGTGCAGCTCCTGGGAGAAAGCTGGCCACAGAGTGTGGTCAAAACAAGAACTCTTAACAGTCCTGTTGCCTTCAATTCCAATAATGAGTCAGACAAAAGAGTCTATCTCTGCTAAAAAAGTTTCTGTCTCTGTTTCTCAATTAAAAAAAAGCAGAGAATTGTAAGATCATCCTAGAAATTCCTAGCATTTCAGACAAATTGAGTTAGGATGGCTAATCAAATATAACATTGCTCTTACAGGAGGACAAGGATGTAAAAGCACTCTTAATGTTTGTTCTAAGCTCCAAAATGCTCCTATGTTAAACTGTCTAACACTAATGGAAAAAGTTGCCTTTTGAAAATATAGCATGAAATGTCAAATTCATTAGTGACATGACCTGAAATAATTAGGTCTTTCTTTCTAAACCAGCTGCATATGGGAGGTTTAGATTCCTTTTTTTTTTTTTTTTTCCAATCAAAAATGAAACCACAGAGAAAACATTGTGCTTTATTATTGTGTGCCTTTTTTCAAAGAATGACTCAGGCATTGATATTTAGGCCACTTTCAAGTCAAATATTTAAAGAGCACATCCTAAGTATAAGTACACTTACTGACATATTGGAAGGTCACTTGAACATGAGAAGATAAAGTCTAAGAAAAAGACCTACAAAACTAAGTATCTTCCACACTGGAGGAAAGGTAACTGTAAAAAAAAAAAAAAAAAAAAGAACTGTTTTCTTATATTTTCATCAAAGTACTGAACCAGCAGCAAACAGTTTCAGATGTATTAAAAATCAAGCCTGTGGCATTTTCCTCTTGTGCATTCATATTTCATTAGGTGCAATGACTTCATCTTTTATACATTTAAAAATTCATTCAAATTGGCTGCTATACTTACTCCTTCACTGTCACAATATAGCCATATTCTTTCTCCTCTGCAGACTTCACTTCAAGCTGTATGCCTTGTCCTGCATTTTTCTCAGGCTGTTCATAGGAGCTTCCATCCTTCGTTAAAGCATTCTTAATCCAGTAGCGGGTCTCACTTGGGTCTTTGGAGTCAGATTCAGTGCTCTTTGCAGCTGTCAGCTCCCTGGAGAAAGTCTCACTTTTTACATTTTCCACACCAGCATTTATTTCTTCTGAGGAAGAAGAGTCAATGTCTTCAGATTTCTTGGTTTCTGACTTAGTAGATTCTTCATGTATTGGGTCTTTGGGCATATTTCCAGATAATGCATTATTTTTCAAGAAGTTAATTAATTTTGCAGTGTTCTCCTGTATTAAAAGAATATTATTATTTGTAAAACTGAATGTGTTACAGTGAAAAAACCTGGATATTTTCCTTCAAGTTTATATTGATATGTTAGAGTATTCATAGACTACGGTCATTTTATTTATTACTGCATGCTTCAAGACTATGCGGGAACAAAATATTTATTCATTAATAATAAATGAACATTAAATTAAGCCACTGCACCTTTCAGTAGATTTAACATGGGTGAAAGATTTTTATATTTTACAGTTATTTTCTTATTCAAATACCACAGTATCTTTACCCAGAGAAAATCTGCCTAATAAACTGAAACAACAAACAAATGAGCAAACATCAAAACAATTCCCTGGAATAACTCATTAGTTGGATTCATTATATAAAAATTTATTGCAGCAAAGGACTTGGGAGGTGATGATGGCTTATGGGCACTTTGTGCTCTGTGTCAAATACATTTTTTTTCACCTTCTCTATTCAAACTGTCACCAATAAATTCATTCATGGGATCCTCCAATCATGAATGCACCACTTTATCCCCCTGAAGAATTTCATGTGGGTGGTTAGAACTCCTGACAAATTGTCCACCTGTGTGTACGCCTTGCTTGGTAAATGGAACAGCTATTGAAGAGATTTTACTGCAAACAGAAAAAGGATTTACTCATTTTTGACTCTAGCTGTTGCAGCTTTTTGACAGAGCATATAGCAGGAGAAGTTTCACTGCAGTTTTTAAAAAATATTTCCTTCAGTACTTTTTGCTCCATTAAACTCATAAAAAGAATGATAAATAGTCCTAATAAATGGATGAATATAGGACAAGTCTACAGGGTATGATTCAAAGTTCATGAGGATTATTAGTAAAGTTATTTGGATTAGAATCCAAAATCTGATGTTATCACCTTGGGAAGAGTTTTAATGCCTAAAACTTTTGAATCATCTCCAATATTAAACAATTTGGAATAATTAATT
Source organism: Perdix hodgsoniae (assembly GCA_035772895.1). Lineage (NCBI taxonomy): Eukaryota > Metazoa > Chordata > Aves > Galliformes > Phasianidae > Perdix > Perdix hodgsoniae. Next base: position 4,192,901 of record JAPSGF010000005.1, read on the forward strand.
GTAATGTGAAAAACTGAGGAACAGCAGATCCATTCAAGAAGAAACAATTCTGAACCCTCCCACATTTAGGTGTCCTCAGAGAGCATGTTTTACTCAACTGCTTCTCAAAACCAGGAATCTCAGCAATGATGCTTAGTTTCCCCAGAACCAGAAGCCATTTGGCAGAGGAAAGCAAAGTATTTTCAGTAGAACACCTCAGTGCTCCAAATTCACTAACCAGAGAAAGAGCCTGAATTTATCTGTGCTTTGGAATCTGCTATGACTTCTGACCATTTACAGCTGAAAGAAAGGCAAAAAAAAAAAAAAAAAAAAGGACTTGACCTTCTATTTTGGAACCCATCTTAGTTAAGGTTTAGATAAATGTCCATTTAAAATTTCAATGCATCAACAACAAATTTCTTATGCCGTGATTATGAACTATACCTGCACAAGACACAAAATGTGGTTTTGACCTTCACTGTATAAAAACCTGATATTCTGGGATGGAATGTTTCGTTAAAATACTGGTACTCTACCTCTTGGTCAGTTCTGGGACTGGCTTCATGCATTCCATTGTCTGTGGGATGTGAAAAGCATAAATACACAGTTATGAAGGGAAAACATCACACGTGAAACAAACACTGCTTTAAGGCTTCTTTGTTTGTCCTGGTGGCCTTTTCATGCAATTTAAACATTAAGACATCAAAGCTGAAAGGGCAGACTAAAGAGCACTGTATAATTCAGTATTGTTATTCTAACCTCAGTTTGACAGCAAATTAATGCAAGATCAATAGACAGAGTACTTCAGGAGCCAATCTAATAGTGTTATTTTGCTAATTAAGTGTCTGATCTTCATATCAGTTTATTGATATCTAAGAAAAAATCAAAAATTATTCTAACTAGCTGAATGGGCATTTACATTAAAGAAAAAAAAAAAAAAGAAGCATAAACACCCCTCACACATTTTAGTGGAACAGAAAAAAAAAAAAAAAAGAAGAAGAAAAAAAGATTTTTTTTAATATTGTCTACCAAAATCATGTTACAGTTTAACTACAATGATGATATGCAGTCACTTCATTAACCTCAATCAGTGTTGGGTGTTTGGTTTATGAACTAAGACTTATTCATTTCTCCCAACACAAATCCTCAAAACTGCTCATTTTTATCTATTGTAGAACTGGCAATTAAAATAACCAGAACGTCTCTCACTAGTGAGGTTTCCAGTATATCACCATTGTGATCATTCTCATACTTTTGGGAGGAAAAGAAGACAGTAATTTAAAATCACTGCTGTCATTTGTATTTTGGTGAGCTAGATGTCATAACACTTCTAAAGTAATGTGTAAATGGAAATCTAAGTTCTGCTGTGGTATCAGCTCATTAATGCTATATACTGTAGCTCCTAAATCTGCATCACCATGGAAATATATGTCCAGAATGAAGCAAATAATCATAATAACTCTTTATGTTCCTTAAGCATGTAAAGGTACAAGTTGTTTTCTGTGTGTACCTAAGACTTTCTTTTGCAAGCAATTGTGGTACATTATGGAATGATTATCTGTAAAATTCAATTATTTACTACACATGTTTTGAAACACATTCTTGGAATACAATCATCTTTCATTTTCCTTTTGCTTAAACACCTCATTTTAAAGAGTGGGAAATTAGACCACACAGCTTTAAGCAATTTGTTTTTCAATATAACCAAGTGTGTAGGTTTATCTTGTTTGTGAAGCTTGAAGATCAAGTGTTCACAAACAGATGTATTTTAGGTAAATAAAGTATCTATGATAAAAAGAAAACAACAAAGCTAATGCTTTGCAGCCTTTGGGAAAAAAATACAAAAACTTTCCCCCTTTGTCTTCCTTAAAATCAATTCCAAAAAATGGCTAGCACTAATGTAAAATAAAGGAAAATGAGGCTATGCTTCACTGTACTTAATTCTTACAGTCAATACCTGGTATGTTAACATTGTTTTCCATTAATTCAGTATGAATTTCTGCCCTTCCTTGAGCATCTCCTTTCTTAATTTTTGCTTCTGCTTTTTCTTCTCGAGTTTTTCCAGCACCATCTTCTGTTTTTTCCTGAATTCCAGCAGTCTGAATTGCATTAGCAATAGTATCAGCGATTTCATCCAGTTCAGTTGAGCTGAGATTCTCCACGTTCACCTGATGTTTCTCTAGGTCCTTCAGTACACCTTTAATAAGTGTTTCTAGATCACAAAACAACACAAGCACAAGATTTAGCTGTTTTCAGTAAGTATATGGTGCTTGTATCAGAAATATTGTTAGTATTTCCTGAAAGATATCCTTTCCTTTTTGAAAACTGACTTTTTTTTCAGAAGTGCATACTAATTCAGGGAGCCAACACATAAACTCAAGTTAGCTGATGTCCTCAGAAAAAAGATGGTATTAAAAATGGATGTTACAGTTTATGACAAGGTGAATCTATGCCAATACAAGCTAACAAGTTGTCTTACAGAGATGAATATAAACTTTTCATTTCTTTACAAACTCAGCATCATTTCCTAGTCCTTTTAAGCTGCACTAAAAAGCAGTACCTAAATACAGCAAATACAGAAGTATTTATTAGATGTCAGGTTTCTCTGTCAATTTGGTGTCTGCAACTATATACAGTTTTGGAAAAGAAGCAGTCAGATATTTTGTCATTCAATCAAAAAGCTCCACTCATCTAAAAATATTTCATACATATATATGCAATGAACAAATCTTCTAAATCCTAATGGTTTATCTTGGAAAATACACATTTTGACAAAAATGAACTTCACCTAACACTGTTTTGGTTTGTCAGCTATGAACAGCATAGGGAAAATGTCTTATAAATCATATTAAGGAAATAAATGTTAAGCTGATAGTCCAGACCAAGAAAATCAAATGAACATATATTTAGGAAGCAAACAAACCAAAAGGAACAAAAGAGCAAACAAACAAACAAACAAAACAACCCAACACCGGAGCCAACACTGATGTGGAAAAGGTTTTGAAGATGAGAAAATTAAAGGACAGTAGATCTAAGGGATGAACTAGAAGATGTAATGTAGCAGCTATTCAGGAAAGGTACCTTTCTGACTGTATATATCATTTAGTTCCATTCCATGTAACTGTAAAATTCAGCCTAATCTCTTATTGGATAAATAAACACTAAATTAAGGGCTTCCTCTGGCATCCCAAAAACCATTTCTAGTCATGCCTCTGTTCTGCTTAGTCATATTCTTCAGAAATTTAACACATATATGTATGCAAGAAAACTTTCACTTATGTAAGAACATCAAGTTGCAGACTGCTGAATGTATAAATTTCTACATAAACAATCTAAAGGCAACATCCAGCTTTTTCTAGCAATGTTGCCAAATGCTTCACCACCTCAAGGCTATTCAAAACATAAAGCATGTTATTGAGAGCATTATCCAAATGTCTCTTCCACACCAACGGTCTGGGGCATCAAACCTAGGAAATCTGTACCAGTCTGTGAGCACCTTCACAGTGAAGGTATTCTTCCTAATGCCCTGTCTGACAAAGATTAAAACACTCAAAGAAGAAAGGCAAAATAAAAGGTTTTGTTTCTCACAGCATTAGGTAAGAAGTAGTAGCAAGATACTTATGTACTCTAGGGGAAAGGCAGACCACCTGTGATTTTGCAGGGATGTGAACCAAGGATTATTTGTCATGGGGAAATTAGGCCAAGACATTAGACATTTCTGTCATTTTCTTTTTGATCCCACAATGTTAAAATCATAGAATCATGTGGGTTGGGAAAGACTTTGAAGGTCACCAAGTCTAACCACCAACTTTACCTACAGATATCATCACTAAACCATGGCCCAATCCCCATAACTCACCAACTAAAGTAACTCTATTTTCTCTAGATTATTTAGTCAATAAAAGCCAACATAGCTTAAGTATTTTAGGTTTACTGTGAGTTGAAGAGTGTTTGAAGTTGTGTTTAAAAGCACAGTACAGGAAAAATGTTAAGTGAGAGAGTTGAAAACAAAATCCCATAATCTGTGCCAAATTCTCCAGTCCATGATCAAATTGAATTCAAGAAACTTTCCTGGGAATCACAATAGCTATTTAGAGGACAGCCGTTAGGAGAGGGTGTTACACAGGACAGCAATGCAGGAAATTAAGCTATAAGAAATACCAGCACTGCCAGGTTACTACACAAGTTTTTTTGCTGCTTAGGTATCACTTCTGTTCTTATGTTTTATAGAATTGTCGACCAATAACATGACATGACAGAATAACCTGAATTATTGAAGCAAAAGTAATAAAGCAAAGGAAAGACAGAATATATGTCGGTTCAAAATCAAAACTAAAACTTTTCAAATAAATGCATAAAAACACATTGCAAGTGCACTGCAGTAGGAAAAATTATTCTTGGAACAGTCTGACTATCTGACATCTGTGCATCTACAACAGAATGAAAACTACAATGATTTCAGTGAGTATTTTTTTTTCAAGAGCTTTTCTCCATTTCTCCATTGGTATGAATAACCTATGAAGTACAGCAGTTAATAATCTATGAATGAAATTTTGAAGTGTTTTGAATACCTCTAGAATAATGTTTAGAATCATTTTTACTGCAGGTGTGGGATCCACCTCTGTATTTCTAAGCCCCTTTGCACAGGTGGAATGGCCATGGAAATTGTCTCTGAGAAAAGCAAATGATGTTTAAGAACAAAAGCAAACTAAGAACTTTTTCTAAGGACACACATCATTGATTAATGTCATTCCCTTCTAGGCAAAAGAGGAATAGCAGTTTGGAGACCTGTACATGAGTTTCCCACAATCCAGATGAATTTCCTAACTATTTGGTGATACTGATTTAGGGTCACTCACCCACCTCCCAACAATAGTTTTGAAGCATTTTCAATTTGTTCAGCTTCAGAACAGAACCTACATTTATTTTCCCTAGCCTTAGGATGCCTGATTCTAGTTATAACACTGAAAAAAATGCCATTCTGCTATTGTGATTTTCAAGCTTTTAGGAAACATCTTACCCAGAAATTAGACTTTAGTAGTTCAGTGTTTAACATACTACAAAGTTTTACATGAGGAGATGCTTCAAATAAATTTTAGCAAATAGAACAAGGATAAAAACAACTGAGTAAAAGCTGTATAAAATATGTTCATTCATTTAAGATAAGTTAGTTCAAATTACAGGAATTCAGTAGCAGAAACAAGTCTAAAGTTGCTCAGAATTCTAATTTGAAAAATCAGCAACCTGGGGTTTCCAAGATGAAAGTAAATTTTAAGCCTCAGAAAAATAACTTCCTTCTGCATTTGCCTGTTAAGTTTTATGCAAGCTAGTTACTGGCCATTACATCAAATCTTAAAGCAGAATTATGTTTCAGGTAATGTATAATTAAAAGAGCTCTATTAAAGTAGCGCTACTGAATTTTTGTTTGCTTGTTTCAGTTCTTTTGCAGCCAGCTGTCTGAACCAAACACTGAGCTAGTCAGCAACACGTAGTCAAGACAGCCTTGTCATTTCCATTCCGTTTCATTTTTCCAAGCCCACTGTTCTTCATATTTATTACTTTACCCAAGCATTATCTCTGCAGTCCAATTCCAAAGGACAATCATCAATAACCTCAAAAAAATAAACAAACAAACAAACAAAAAAGGAAATGAAAGATGGAGAATAATCAAATGAGAAACCGAATGGCCACTGGCTTTACTCCAGTTACTACTAACAAGCTCACTGCGAGTCCTTCTGTTTCATTAAAAAAATGTTATAGAGAAGCCTCCCGTTCCTCTGTTGCTGCTATTCCTACTCTGGTCAACAACACCCACACTTGCGCAAGTGTAAGTGAAAACTTAGGCTGCTTTTAAAGAGCAAGTGTGAATTAAAATGCTAAGGATAGAAAGCAGCAACTCAAGGTAGTAAGTACGAGGAGTATCATGTTTACAGTACATTGAGAGGAAGAGTCACCAAATGGTCTATAACAGTCTGGTGAAATTGAGGTCTACACAAAGAGTCTTCCCAATTTACTGAAATGCTCTTAAAATGCCTGTGTCCACTTCATATTATGGCACTGGTTGATTTTTGAAAATCATTTGCAAGCAATATGATATGGCTGATACACAGAAATATAAATGCATATACTTAAAAAGCATCTTTGGACAACTGAAAGGAATTATTATGGACTTTCTAAAATCAGAAAAGATTGTTGTAGAAAGATCAAAAAGCAGTGGGCTACTGCAATGGCAGAGCAGTTCAGGAGCACCTGCTTGAGCATGCACATATCTCTGAACAGCCTTTATAATCTCCCACAAGCCTTTTTGGAATGAAGTCAGCAATGCTCAGCCATGCTTCAGATTGCCTATGCTGCAAACCAGACTTCTGCCTCAGCTTCATCTTCTGAAATGAAGATGACAAGTTGTCTTTCATATTTACCATAGAACTACGATGACCTTAAGAGGACATATATCACAGATGATATAATTTTTAATATCAGCTTCACTGTTTGAACTCTCTTTACTCGGTAATAATAACAATTTACCAAGGGAAAAATGGATTTTATTGCACACCACATAAATCATGCTCCGTACATCACTGGGGCAGCTGCTACAGTCAATTTGCTCAACAAGTGATGCAGGAGCAGTAACTGTGTTGAAATCATAGCACGTCACTTCCTCCCTGCAATCAGCAGTCCTACAGGGCAGACTGTTCCCACCCTGTCCAACACACCCACCATCCTGTCCAACACACATCAGCTGTCCTCAGCAGCTGAGCATCACCCACTTTGGTGGCCACAGCTTTGCAAGACAGAGAACATGCACAAATAGCTGTGCTCTATAAATATGGAAATGTGCTATTTTTGGAAAAACAAAACCATATGTATTACTGATTTTGTGACGTTAGCAGAGCAGTGGAGAAATATCTTCTGCAACACTTAATATAGAAAACAAAAGAGTATACTAGAACCAATCATTTTAAGCAGTAAAATTTTAAATAGTGCTGGTGCAGAATGCAGATAAATGATTTCCAGGTTGCACAGTGTCTGCAAAGGCAGCACCCACGCACGTCATACTTTTACTAAAGGTAACTGTTTTCAAATCTGATAAAAAATAACTCCATGTTTCCTTCTCTTCTATTTCTCCCTCAGGGTGCCTTGTTAGCTAATTCACCTGCCACTGTTTCATCACAATTCTCAGTGCTAATCTGCTCAGTACCTTCTGGATTGTTCTGCCAGACAGATTGCTGTGTCTAATTCTGCACAAGATGCAGCACTGAGCTGAGCTCATGCAACTGTCCTGCTCAGTTTTTGAACAGTTGTATGGTTTAGAAAATGTAAGAGTGTGAAACCCTCATACAGAAATCCTGAAGCACCAGAGAGCCTGGAGATATGTTAAAAGCAGAAAAAAGATATTATCCAGGCAAATCTGAATCCAAACCATCATCATTCTAACAGACAGCACTTTAGGCTATGAATATACTCGTATCTGTCTTCACCTCTTCCTTGTAAGAGTGTTAAGTGGCTCAAAAATACAAAGGAAAACATATTACTTCCTACTCAGATGATCATAATTTTTTGTCTAAGAAACATTTAAAAGCCAATGCAATGGAAGAAGCTCCTACAAGGCACGTTATGTATGCGAAGTCAAAGCAGCACAACCCGATGAATTGTGAAACGTGTTATTCCCTCTAAGTGTTAAGCATTTTTTTCCCACTTGGCACCTACTAGGAAAGGTGAAGTGGAACAGCTGGAGGATAATGAAACCAGCATGTGCCTAGTTTGTTTTTAGTCTAGCAACAAAATTGTCTAACCTGTGCGAGAGACTTACAGTGCCACCTGGATTTGATTTTACATTATAGTTCGTTCTTTGAAACCTATTATCTCTGGGCACCATACCAAGAATGCTTTCACTTCTGAGCATCCTTTAGATTGCAAGCATTATCTTTCCCTGCCGCATCTTTGATGTTTTCATGTGTTCTGGCTTTTTTTGTTGTTGTTGCTTTTGTTTTTGTTTTACAAAATAAAAATAAAAATAAGAAAAAGGAAAAAAAACAAACACCAACTATTAAACTTTATAGATGATAATAACTACAAAAGGGATTCAAAGAAACCTGCTTGTATACAATGAAAATCTATTGGGATAACAGTAAATGCAGTGTAAGAGATGTAACTGTTTGGCAATGGTCAAGGATCAATTATTTCATTTTTCAGACCCCGTGAACCACTAGAATAACACCAATTATTAGTTAGCTTGGAGAAACACTGAATGACTGAAAATTATTTTCTAAACTCTACCTGATCCCTGCCACAATATGACAATCTGCCTTGCAGTACAAAGCAGCACTTAAAATGCATCATGGTGTCCTAAGAGATGTTGCACTCAATGTTCTTTTAAGTATCTTTCAAACTATCACATACAAAAGAAATCAGGATCCAGTCATTGCTAAGCTGCATTAGCAAAAGAAGAAAGAAAGTACAGCAAATAAGTTGTAATAGATGGCCCAACCAAGTGGACCTCTAATTCCATCTTATAGAATATAAAATCATAGGATATTCTGAGTTGGAAAGGACCCATGTGGATCATCAAGTCTAACTCTTGTATTACTGTGTGCCTGCAAAATTGAGAGACTTCTCCCCTCCGTATGTACTGTGCCAAAATTTATGTCACTGTTAATTTCTGGGTCTGACTTTGAGTTTTACCTATTGTCCTTGGAGTTCTAGATAAATAAATAAAAATTAAATAAAACTAGGCATGTCTATAGTACCTATATATAGTGTGGGTTGCGTACATAAAAACAGATGCCACATCAAAGATACACTCATAATTACTAATTGTTTGAAAAGTGCTTTGAAAATATAACAGGTTACGTAAATGCTATGGTTTATTGAGTGCCATGTATATCTGGATGCATATGGAAGGTGGGCTGAAGAATGTGGGTAGATGTTTGAAAGAAAAGAGTCATTAGCATGGTGAACATTATTACCCTGAGTATCATGGTAAAAAGATAGAAATATGTCAATAGTAGGAGATATATGTCAATGTCTATTTATATTAATAAAAAAAAAAAAAAAAAAAAAAAGAAAAAGCTCAGTGATCATGAGGGAAACTTCAGAAAAGATAAAATAAATAAGTACCAACTTTACCATCCACTACCCTCAGCAGCTCCTTTGGATCATTCTTGGAAGCAGACTTATGATTCAGCATCTTGGGGGCTGGCCCCAGCACCCCAGAGGCAGGCTGTGCCTGGAACAGTTTATTCATTTTGAAATCTTCTGCATTTCCTCTGGAAAAACTTCCATCAAAAGGACCAACTTGAGAGGAATAGAATCTATCAGCATAAACATGTGACCCTTTAGTCCTACTCTGAGAGCTTTTATCATTGCTTTGTGCTGACAAGTTCTGAGTGATGTACGTATGCAGTGCAGCCATCAGAGCTTTCTGGTCAAGCCCCACTTCTGACTCCGTTGAGAACTTGTCGGGCTGAGGCTGGTTGAAGGTCATCCCATGGAGATTTTCAGCATACTGTTGATGAGATGTTGACGCGTGGGCCAATGGAGTTGCTCTTTCTTTGGGTTTTTGCATCAAGTAGTACCTAACAGGATCATTATAGATGTAGCTCTAGAGAGAACAGAAGGTAGAAAAAAAGGACTGGGTCAGTATTTCATCGTAATAATTTTTGTTATCCAAGGTATAAATCATCAGGAAAACAAGAAAGAAACAGAACCTGTAGGGGGGTTGCAGTTCTCACATTGTTAAGTTTTGCTTGAAGAGGCACTATCAGTTTGGCAAAAATTTTGCAAAACAGTTCATTAGATTATTAAAGCAAGAGAAAGAGATTAGAGAGAGAATGATAAAATTCAAACTTGATGTTAACAATGTATGCACTGTTTGCATTCAGTTGGACAAAGAAAATGAGTGAAATCAATTTCCCTTTGTATTTTAATAGACTTCTGAGAATAACTCTTATTTTTTGTTACTTAGGCAAACCTTCAAGCAAAAAACAGAAATGCCATCTCTTAAATAACGCTGAGAAAATATAAAAAATATTTTGTATATAAAAGATACTTTGTTCTGTTTAAAATTCAATCTTTGAAATTTTGACTAAATTAAATTTGTAATCAGAGCATCCGTTATTAAGGATTTAAAGAATATGAAGAAGATATAAAGGATAAAAAGAAATGTAAAAGCTTTAAATTTCTTAATTATTTTAAATAAAATTACTCAGCAATTTAAACAAAAAATATACAAGATGGTTCAATTATCCTAAAGCCACATTTAAGTAGAAGAAAATGCTGAAAATACTGGTGAGAGTGGGTAGCCATGAAAGTTTCTGTTCCCAGTTTCAGAATTTCAAAGGTCACAATGGGAAATTCAAAATCACAAGAACTGTGCTGTTCTTGTTGACCAGTTCTTTGTAGATGAAAAAATTTAGTTTTGAGGACAAATTCTGAGTGTCCCTTAAGCACTTTACTCTTTATTTGATACGAAGAAGAGAAGAGAAGAGAAGAGAAGAGAAGAGAAGAGAAGAGAAGAG